>PKQL01000008.1:0-153006 GCA_002916455.1 Penicillium sp. CF05 | reverse complement strand
ATGCTAACATGTTGATATTAGGACGCCTGGGACACATACATTCAGAACCCAACCCTCGACACAACAAATCAGTTCTGGCCTATGATGGATGCACAGCGCCAAACAACCCCACAGTCTGGAGGCATGTCACAGCCTTCAGTGTCTAGTCCTCTGGCCCCAGGGCGGATGCAATCAATTAGTGGTGTTCCGCGGATACCGACAATGTACTCAGCATCCTCCAACAGTCCCGATAGTGGAGGTGTGCCAGTGACAGGATACGGCATGGCGCCAATGCCTCAACAAAACGATGGTCGGGGCCAAGGCTCCCAATGAACGAGTTGTATTGGTATTTATTCTACACGATCTATTCTCTCCTACTTTTGCTGGAAAATGCTTTGCGCTGGCCGTTTTGATACCTGGAAATGTTTTGATGGTTTCTTGATCGGATAACTTGAAGTGATGAAGCAAGTTCTACTTCTTTACCGGATGGATAGGTATGTGTGGTAGCGACTATGATCGCCATCTTGGTGGGATAAATTCAGGCGATCTGAGAAAAGATGTCTTTTGATGGATTCTGTTGGTGTTGGGGTTGTTTAATGTATCATACCATGAGGCTATTGTCATATATTTCCACTCTGAGTTATAATATCTCACATTTAGCTCGTGTTTCACCTTCACCCAACCCTAAATATGTTAGTTTTCTCTATATAAAATATCTAGTCCAGTCCTCAATGCTTTGATCTACTTCATTATCATTGGCGCTATATCAGTCACGTGTCGGGACTTATCGGGAAAAGTTATCTGGCTTCGCGATTCTTCTGCAGTCAATATAAAATTCTTAATACGAGATCAAAGCATCTCGTGCTGTTTTAATTCTCAAGATGTGAGTTATGCCGAGTGTATTGTTCGAGCCCGAGTCCGAGACCGAGACCCCACGCCTTATGTTCTCATGATCTCTGCACGTGCTGGCACATGTAGCATTTGAAGATAATTGCTAAACATCCCATTTCCAGGCATTGCTTCCGCCACGCCGTTTCCCGGCTTCAATTATCCCCAGCTGCTTCGCGCTCATCGGTCACCGCCTCTAGCGCAGTGCTGCGTTCAACATGTCCCACTCCTATGCGGTTCGCCTACCCAACCATCATACAGGCACGGTTAAACTCGACGAATCGAGACGGTCCACGACTCCCGATTAGATATGTCGAGTCTGTCCAGCCACCCAAGTCGGACCAAGTCCGCCTGCAGAAACAAGAACGCCGACGTCCGTTTTTGACCGAAGGCCCTGTACCGAAGACCACCCTGTACGTCGGCAACCTGTTCTTCGACGTGACCGCAGAGGACCTGCGCAAGACTTTTGAGAAATACGGTGCCGTGGAGAACGCACTGATTGTGCACGACGCCCGCGGGCTGAGCAAAGGGTAAGTCCCAAGCACCGACGATTGACAGCGCAGCCGAAAACCCGCCAGACACTGACCCAGTCTCCCTTACAGTTTCGGCTACGTCACATTCAGCACAGTCGAGGAAGCCACACAAGCAATCACGCAACAGCACGGAGGCATTATGGAAGGGCGCGAGGTGGTGGTGCAGTTCTCGAACACGACGTACAGAGCCTTGGCCGACAACAAGCCCAGCAAAACCATCTACATCGGAAACCTCCCCTACGAATTGACGGACCAGGATCTGCAGGATTTGCTGGCTGATCTTCAGGGTGTCACGGATGTTCGCATCCCTGTCGACCGTCGCACGGGCTTGCCGCGTGGATTTGGACACATCGACTTTATCGAGCAGAGCAACGCTACCCATGCCAAGGAGCTTCTCTCCCGTAAGGAGCCTTACGGCCGTAAGCTGTTCGTCAACTTTGCTAGGCGCAAGGTCTTATCGCCTGAGGACTTCCAGCGTTACCAGCAGAAGAAGCTGGAGAAGAAGAAATCCTCCGGCCAAACCTTGCATGACCAGCCTAAGGCCGAGTCATTTTCGGGTGTGAGGAAGGGGCCCGAAGTGCGCGAGGTGCGCGAGGTGAATGAGATTGGGGAGGCTAGTGAGGTGAAGGAGGCTGAGACTGAGAAGAAGCAGTAGAGGGGGGCTATGCATAATGAAGTTGTATAATAATGCCTCATATGGCAATCAGGAGCATTTTTGAATCGCGATGTATATTAAACAGAAATGATCATATCTATACATGGGAACGTACTATTCTCTGTCATAGATTAAAGCTTTTTGTCTAGTTAAAATTCTAGCTGTTTGAGGAATGTATCTTCTGTAATTTGGCGCTGTCTGTCATTTGGGTATCGTCGATGTAGAGTGATATTCGGATATGAATCGTTCAAGGGGCCGTTCTGCTGCTGGAGGCCGAGCAGATATCACTGTGTGCAAGACTGTCGGGTACCTTGAACCTCTAGATCATGACGAAATTTCCCTTGATGGGTAGGAGATGATGACGATATGACCTGGCTAGGCGCCTCCTGATTGGGATTAGAGCTAGAGGATTCTGATTCTGTTATATCGTTGGTGATATCCCAGGTCCTTAGTTGACCCTTGGCAATTTTGCGCCAGTTATGGTGAGGGGATAGAAGAGAGAGAACTCGTTAGAGTAAGACATAGGACATCGTCATATGGAATATGGACAAGGACTAGAGCAAACACGATGTTCGAGTAGCCATGGTCAGGCTCATGGACATGGGCGATAGGTAACATGTAATTCTGAACGCGCTAATTTGCCAGCCTTGGGAGCCACGGACCGCATCCAATTCCACAGAACCATCACGGCAATTCCGTGCTGAGTTTAAGCACCAGCTCGTTCGCGACTGCGGCGATTATGACTGTAACTTATGCTCGTAGCTAGGACTTCACAGTCCTTTCGTCGATTCTTCAGGCAATTCCACAGTCTGGTTAGGCCGTAGGAGACAAGGGATAGCAAGGATTCGAAAAGAATTAAAGGACAAGTGAATGGTCATGATCTGTGTATCTGTATACTAGTTAGAATATGAAAGAGCTACAGATTTGCCATTGGGCGTTCCCTTCTTGTGTGATAACTGACTGGGACATATTGCCTGGAACATACATTCTTCATATTTCTCATGCATTTAAACAATATGATGACACAGCTAGCGCTTTAATTGCTGATCGAGCGCGTCTTCGACGTCTATTCGCCCCTCTAACGCTCGAGTAGAGCGTCGAAATTTCGGATATTAGCCACTGTCGCCTCGAGTTCGGTAACATTGTGAGCCTATCGCATCTATGCGGGATCTTATCCGGGAGTATCACGGCCAATTTGTCTTCTTTCACGTTTTATGGCCACTGGGGATACACCGAAATGACGGTGTTGAAGAAGGAGAAGAAGAAGAAGAAGAAGAAGAAGAAGAAGAAGAAGAAGAAGAAGAAGAAGAAGAAGAAGAAGAAGAAGAAGAAGAAGAAGAAGAAGAAGAAGAAGAAGAAGAAGAAGAAGCAGCAGCGGCAGAAGCAGAAGGCAGAAGGCAGAAGGCGAAGAAGAAACAACGACGGTGGTTAAAAGAAGAAGGCGAAGATGTCGCGGATCGAACTGCTCAGAGGCCCATAGACGGATAGGACTCGGTGCGATTTTCTCCAGGAAGGGGAGTGTTATAGATAGTCCTCCCATACTGTCTAGTATTGGTGAAGCCTAGACAAGAGTGGAGGGAGTATGTGATGTATCTGGTATTGAGCCGAGAGACTGGCTGGTTGGTGGGGTGTTGATGAGCAAGGATAGAGATTGATGGAGACAGCTTTAAATAGTTGACCAAAACGCGATGAATGACAGCGTTTGCTATAATCAAGATGACATATAACAAACATGGCAGCTCTACTGTGGTTGCTATGCTCTGTGGAAATCGAGGGAGACAGTGGAACTGTATAGAATCAGATCAAAAATGACATAGTTCACGCACCACGGTTCTTATAACCAATGGTGCTATATGTACTTATTCAACTGCCCACTGGAAGGTGCACATGGTTCATGTTTTAGTGTCTACGTTGGGGAACTATTCTCCCTTTAGCAAAGAGCTCGATTCACAGCCTGCAACAGGAAAATAAAAAAGTAAAGCCCTCGTAAGGCAATTTAGTAAGGGAATTCAGCCTCTGTCCCCTCCACAAGTCCCCGCTCCTGCTGCAATCGATTCTGCTCATCTAGATACGGCATCAATATCTTCTCCCAACTAGACTTTCCTTTATAGTAAGAGACAGTCTCATCCCAATTCTGAATAGCCTCTAACAGACGACCAGGGATATAGGGCTCCTGAGCCAATTTCGTCATCGGCTCGAAATACGTGCGAATGGTAAACAAGATCGCCCCCGAGCGTGGAAGCCGACGTAGTGTCTGTCGTTCTGAGCGGAAGTGGATCTCGTCAATGGCCAGGTCTTTTCCGTTGGCGGTGGCCCATGCTGGTGAATAATATCGTTAGAATATGGCTAATATACAGAGGGAGGAAACTGGAAACGAACAGGCAACTTCTGTTCCTTGTTGATCGCCCATGCGGTGGGACCAGTGAAGTCCGTCGTCCAGTTGGATAAAGAACTATAATATGTGTTAGGACGATACGTCTTTGATCAGTGAGACAGGACGGAAATTGAACATACATTATTTCTCTCCACTGGCTTATCCGGGGTAAGCTTAAGCATGAACTTGTTCATGGCTTTTTGTAACTTGGCTGCATAATGGGGAACGCCAGCTTCGAAGTGAAGCGTATCTAAGGACATGCGGAATTTCTCCCTGAGACGCCAGAAACCGGGGAGACAGACAGCGGCTGCGTCGAGGTGGTATTCTCCGTCTGCATCGCGTTAGATATTGCACCTCCCAAATTCTCAGGCGAAGAGACCATACCGTCATTTTTCATCATGAGCACTAGATCATCCTGAACCAACAGGGCTGATGTCGCGAGAGCCTCGTCGGGGGTTCCTATAACTGAGAGTTAGCTGAGAGTCTTTTTGCAGGAGTGATCAGATTGAGCATACCTGCTGGAAATGCAAATGCCTCTCCAGTAAGGCCATTATGCACTTTCCCTCCTTCCAATCGGAAGGTTTTGGGATAGCGATGCGTCAGATGACGGACCAATTCCTCATTGAGCTCAAAGCAAGCATCTTTCGTGACTGCATTATCGACATATTTGATATGTTCCTTGAAATCCTTCTTCAATTCTGCTGCTTTTATATCGTGGTATCGAAGAAAGTAGGAATCCATTTCAATCCAGTTGTCCCAGTGCAGTTTGCGAATTCCCATCGTAATGAAGTTGGGGCCATGTCGGAATGGGCGATACAACTTGGGAGTGTTTGAAGTCGGATCATCAGGATGAGGGCTGGGAAGTGGTTTGGTGAATGATTGTTTCTCCGGTTGTTGTATTTGAAGAGTACTGGATTTACGGTGAATTGGCCATTTCACTATTAGCCATGTGAGGACGGACATGAGTAGCCCTAGGAAGGGAAGGGTACTTGATGGAAGGATGAAATTGGAGGGAAGCATTATTTCGTCCAATGTTAAAAATTTGTTGACGGTGACACTTGTAGTATAGCCGATGGCGAGCAGAGCCCTTAAATAAGGTACGCAAATGTATACTCACACTCATGTTGCGAGTCCTATATTGGAACTCCGGAGTATACTGAGCCCGCTAAACCCATTCAGGCAAATATTTGGGCCATAAACGACCCGACCTGGCAGTTTAAGTTTCCATCTGTTTAAGGTATAGTGCGTCCCGATAAGAGTCTCACATTGGGGATGGATCCTCCTTGTACCGTGCATGGGGCTGCATTTGACACCCTCTCATTGGATGCGTCTTCCCCGCAATCCAGAAACTCTCGTATCTCGCTCTTTCCACTCCTTGACCTTCCCAATGTGGTAAACCACTGGAGATGCCATCATATGCTCGGTTCGCCGGTGTGGGGGAAAAAACATCTACGGCTGGTCTTGTCCCGTAGATACCAATCGTAGCCGGCAATGTTATCGAACATTTAGCTTGTAAACGGCGGACCTGTGAATTACCTTTTCGAGTTAGATTTGCCTTTTTAGGTTTAGTGTCACAATACGCCCTCATGTAACCTCCCTTCAATGCCCTTAGCTTTCTCTCACCCCAATCTGCCACATGCCTGTTTCTTCTCTCATAGTATGTCTTTCATATCATAACTCTATGTATCTCATCTAATCTAGCATCTATCACTGGTGATCATAACAAGCTGCCTCGGTTTGGGTTATGCCGTGTCATCAAGGCCCCAACAGATGAGGAAGTTCAATTCCGGTTAGCCCGTTTCTCCAGCAGGAGTTTGCCAGACGGCTTGTCATCGCCGAATCCGGCAGCACGGGTGAATATGCGCTCACCCCGAAGCCAAGTCTCCCGAACAACACCCCTCAGTTTCTGGCCTTGATAAGGCGAGATCTTATTCCGGAACAGCATGGTAGATGGCTCGACAACCCACTCGGCGGTGTCGTCGAAGATGCAGATATCCGCGTCCATTCCAACGGCCAGGTCACCCTTCTGCTTCTCCAAACCCACCTGGGCGGCGGTATTCATGCAGCAGAGCCGGACGATATCCTGGAGGGCACGTTTCGTATCCTCCTCCGGCGCAAAGGTCAGATTATTCCTGCGGCTGAATTCGGTCCACAGGATCGGGAGTCCCATACCAACGGAAGAGACACCTCCCCAGGCCGTGAGGAAGCTACCATTGTTAGACGGAGCATCCGTGTTGTGGGGAGGGATGTGCGGTGGGAGGAGCTTGAGATCCGGCGTGCAGGGCGAATGGTCCGAGACGACGGTTTGAATCACGCCGTCGTCGGGGTATCGCGCTAGTTCGGCCCACAGGGCATCCTGGTTCTCTTGGGAGCGGATAGGCGGGCTACATTTGTAGCGGGTGTCACCGTTGCGGATCTGCTCGGCGGCCAAGGAGAGATAATGGAAGCAAGTCTCTGCAGTGACGTGCACGCCTCGTGCGCGGGCTTCGCGTAACATCGGAATGGCCTCCATGGCGGAAAGGTGGACGATATGCAGGGCCAGTTGGGGCGCCAGATGGGCCAGGGACAAGACCTCTGCAATGGCATTAGTCTCGTATGTTGACGGGCGGGATTCCAAGTAAGTAAAATAGTCGTCCACAGGTCCGGTGGGTGAGAGGGGTTCCTCGTGAGGTTCCTTTTCCGCGTGGAACATGAGCGTCGTGGGTTCGTCGGCCAATTCAGCCATGGCCTTCTCGATATCTTCCGTATTGACAGCGGGGAATTCATCAACCTAGAAGGAGGTTAGCGCTGCAGCATCACGGAGTACACTTAGTTTGATATTTACCCCACTATCGATTAGGAACCCTTTAAAGCCACGGACGCCTTCCTGGACAAGGGCTTTAAGTTCATGAGAATTGCCGGGAATGACACCACCAAAAAAGCCAACGTCTACCCAGCATTTACCCTGGGCTGCTGCGACTTTTTCTTTCAGGTTCGCAACTGTCGTAGTGGGTGGGATGGCATTCAGGGGCATATCCACGACGGTGGTGACCCCACCAAAAGCGGCGGCTTGGGTGCCGGTGTAAAAGCCTTCCCATTCTGTGCGGCCCGGTTGATTGAGGTGAACATGGGTGTCGATCAACCCCGGGAGGAGGACATAAGGGGAATGGTCGGTATATAGGGTCCCCTCGGGGAAGTCGGTAGCGGAGAGAACGGAATCATAGACGGCGATGATCTTTCCAGCCGCGCGAGAAATTACAATCGTAGCAGGGGTCAACTGGCCGGAGATGACAGCACGAGACGAAGCCAATACGGTGATTGAGGAGGAGTTTGTCGCCTCGGTCAATAGTTGGCCAGATATACTTGATATCCAACAGAAGTAAGTCAGAATGTATATAAATAACCGCCCACTGAATAAAACCATATCTTCGGATTTTGACAGTTCAAAACTAGCCTTTAAAAATGCTTGTTTTATTCAGAATATCTTCCATCTAGGTATGGCTGCAGGGGTAATGAGAGTTATTTATGCATACTGCTAAGCCGAATATACTGAACTAAATCTTCAAAATACGAACTTGATAAGCCAAGAAAAATAGTATGTGGATCGCAACCTTGAAATTGCCGCAGTTTCCCCATTAGGGAGGGATTATCTAGAGGTTCTGAAGTCTCGATATATTCAGAATTAGTTGTCCCTCTGCTAAACCTATATCTATACAACATATAATTAACTCTCCCTCTTCAGGCATCTCCGATTCTCTCTCTCTCTCTCTCTCCCATCAAAGTCCCCATATACCAAATTACCAAGTGAAGCCATTTCTATAAGTCAATGACATGCCAAGAATTACTACTTTACACCGTCTCCATTGCTCGACTTGGTTGATATCATCTATCTAATATGGCGAACGAATGATGGATAGCACAAGCTGCACGACTATCCACTAATGCTAGGCGCCTAGAAAGCTCCATTTCTTGGCTAGGCTTCTGGACTCGGGAGGTTTCTTCAAAATCCCTCACAGGTGAGACACCGAAAGGATCGTATGACTTTTATGAAGTTGGGGTAAACCAATGACTAAGTACTATAGAGTACGGGAACTATAGTGTATATATTTGTAGAAACGGTCCCTGGCATGTCAGAGCGAGATAAGGGTTGATCGATAAATGCAGATTATACAACTAATAAGGAGTCTAAGGATAGAAGTTCGGACTGTAACATTGTTAACTAGGGTAAATAAGGGTGGCGCTAGGTGAGTGTAAAATAGTGATACCCCCCGGGGCCCCTTGTATGAGTTTTGTCAATGTGGACCCTGCTGATCTTTAATAAACTAGTAATTTTCCTATTTTATTTTATCCGAATACGAAATCTTTCTTACTAAGCAACCAAGAAAACTACCTAGGTACCTAACTAGGTAAGGGCAAGCCCGCTTTCTCTCACTCGGTTTGTATTAGTCGTATATGCAATACATCATAGCAACAGATATACTTTCTTGGCGGAACCACATTGACAGAATTCCTTCAGGGGGAGACTCGCTCGCGGGCCGGCATTCGGGCCGGTGTACTTTCCCGCAGGCCAGCGTCGGTGGCGCTAGAAGTGGTCATTTTCGGCGTCATTTTGACAGGTCCTTATATTCTACTTGTAGTCTACCTATACCTAGGTAGACTTGTTGATTACGTTAGGAAGTAGTGGTGTTAAAAATATATAAATGTAATTCTTATGAATATGCCAAAATAGATAAAAGAAAAACCACTGTAGATGAACTAAATTCAAAGTTAAGAGCGCTCCGCCTCTTCTAGAGGCCCTTTGAAACCTGTACCCTAGTTAGTCTTCATCTTTGAGTAAAGGAGAGGTGAACTCAGTCTTACATCTCCGCCCATAGAACATATACCAGCCCATACTTAAAGCAACACAACCCACGAACACAACCGACGCATAGGTCATGGTTTCGCTAGTGACAGGAAGCGTGACAGGCATACTGAACAGAACAACCTGGAAAGAAATCCACAAGAGCGCAAGGATATTCGCCGCCTTTCCAATGAGAGGATTCAGCCTCCAGCGCGACTGACTAATTTCCACGCGGTGATCAACAAACAGACTGATTGCGATGGGAATCGCATACGCCACAGCCAACGCGATCACACCCACCGACGCAAAAGCCGTGAATGCACTACTGCTTCCGAGGTAGGTGAGTCCTAGTAGCATCTCAACAGCCGTAACCAAGCACAGCGCTGCTAGTGGGCTGTCTCTGACAGTGGATGACCAGAGGTGCGAGAATGGGATTGCATTGTCGCGCGAGAAGGCCCAGGTACATCTCCCGGCAGTGGTTGTGATGCTGATGGAGCAGCAAAGGGCGACGAATAGAACAAGGATCATGAGGACGATCGAGGCTGCGGGTGAGCCTGTCACTACATGGATGATATATGGCAGGGCTTGGCCGTATGGCGCGGTAATGATGTCCGCTAGCGGTGGAAGTGTGAAGCAAATTGGTACAGTGAATACTAGTGCTGCGGAACCGGCTACCACAGGTACCAGGCTGATAGCTGTGGGAATTTGGACTTCCGGGTCTGTGCATTCTTCTGCCATGGATGTCACCATCCCCAGTGCTGAGAACGCATAGGCTGGAGGGAGGAGACCGATGAAAAAGGTGAAATGCTTCTCCCAGCCTGAATAGCTGGGATCATATCCAACAAAACCTGTGTAAGCATCGTGACGACCGGTCTTTGCAAGGACGAGGAGGGTTATGGCGAGCGTGGTACATGTGATGACCGAAAGCGCCGCGGAGAAAGTGTCGATGAGAGGAAGGAGGTGGTCGGCGAAAAAGCATATCATGAAAACCACGAGACAGATGGCATAGAAGATGAGAAGGAGGTGCCAGTCAGAGGCGGCCCAGGCAGGATAGAAGATAGACACAGTTGCAACGATGAGAGAAGCTATTCCGAAGTTCACGGAAAGCGATATGGTCCAGTTTCCGATGAGCCAGATCCAGCCTGTCACAAACGAGACCAGCTTTCTACTCCCGCTGGTCTTCATGAGCCGAAATGACCAGTGGTAGATACCAGATGAGGTAGGGTATCTCGAGGCGAGTTCTGAAAGAGATAGGGCAACGCAGGTATCCAGTGCCAACACTACCAGAAGTCCAATGAAGAGGGAGAGTTGGCCACCGCCATATACGGCGTTGATGAGAGCGCTACCGACACCATATGGAATAGAGGCAATTGACAATGACATGAATAGCATGCTCGACAGCTTGCGCGAGCGGCGCAGCTGAGGCTTGTACCCCAATTGGTATAGCTGTTCATCCTGATATGTGCCGAGCCCATGGGTTTCGATCTTGTCGCACGAGTCTATGCTCAGGTCTTGTTTCTCCATGACTTTCTCCATTGGTTACCCCGATGTGGAATAGAAAAGACACTGATGGGGTTGCAGATTCATTGCATGGGTATGCAGCATTGGTCTTTATACCGTTTCCTCACTGCATGTACTTGGAGAAGAAGCTTTGTTCTAGTCCAACAAGGGAAATCATTTGGGCCATTTATCATTTTGCCACGACTTAGTGAAGAAGCCATTAGATAGGGGTCACATATCTACGACATAGGATTTGCTCTAGGCTTGTTATCATGATTCCCGTAGCCAAGCCTGGGACTACTACACTTACGGTTAGTCTATTGCGGGGTAGGACATGGCCCATGGCAATGGTCCACCTGGGCTTATCGGTGCCATTTGTCCGTGTCGAGCGGGTCGAAGGAATTGGCGTGGATGTTGCCCAAAAACTTTCCCAATTGGGTTTAACTTGGTGATGTGAAGTCGATTTGCTTCGCATCTGTCAAATATCAGATTACAGCTCCACCGCTCTTGGATTTCGGATCCATTCTTTGATTTATCTCAAAAGAAAATACGATTATGATTATCATTGAATGTCAAAAAGTATTGTAAAGGTAGAAGGTTTTATTGCGAGTTGCATATTCGAGTTTATCACATGGTAAAGCCCGCTAGGGGACAACCAGCTAGTAAGGGCAATGAGCCTCAACCTCAATTTCGATCACCATTCCCTCAATTCCAAGCTTTCCAATCTCCACACAAGTCCAAATGGGTCGGTGACCGGGAAGAACTTTCTTGAAATTGCTGGTGACCATATCAAATGTCTGGTCCACATTGATATGATAGCTGCGCACTGCATAGACATTTTCCCACGACAGGCGTGAGTCGACACTCTTCAGGGCTTTTTCGACGTTCTCGAAAGCGATAGCCACTTGTTGCTCGGCGTTAGGGTGGACATTGCCACTCTCGTTCCAGCCACCTTGGCCAGAGGTTTTGATAGTGTTTCCGATGCGTACGGTTTGCGAGTAGTGGAACGATTTCGAGTTTGCCTCGGTGCCGGCGTAGTTGTAGAATTGCATGTTTGATTTATTGGTGGATTTGGATGATGGACGCGATCGGTAGACGAAGGAGATAGAGAGGAGATAAGGAGTTTAGTTGGCAACTAAAGGGAATGGAAGTAGTTAAACTATTTAAACAGCCATTCATGGCATACCCCTTGGAGAATGTACTGAAGAATGAGGCATTTCAAATATGGTAATTATTCTGCCCATGCCTTTAAAACTACCTAAAAAGGATATCTACGTAATCTTCTATCGATTGTGGATGTTGGAGAGAATAGCCAAGATCTCGGCCTCTAAATTGACCCTAGGCAGGTTGGATGGGTTTCTTACTTTCCTTAGAGGGAATCTTTTTCGACAATTTGCACAGCAATAACTTCAACGGGAAGGTATTTGGGCCAAGTGGTCTTCAAAACGTTAAGTAACCTCCATCCTCGGGGTCTCCAGAGTCGCGCGTCCCCTCATCTATGGTACTCCGCATTTCCCGAATAGGCAAAAAGATAGGCCACAACCAAACCACTTTTTGCTTGGCTTTCTCCGAAAGCCATTGCTCTTTGTCATGAAATGAAATAAATGCTCTAATTGTTCACGAGGAGTATGATATAAAGCCTTCAAGCCTAGAATTTGAAAAAAAAAACCCCCCGGAAACTTCAATCTACACTTCACAATGGCTCAACCTATCCAATTGACTGCTCCTAACAAGACCTCTTATTTACAACCTACTGGTGAGCAACCACTTCCTTAGCAGCTTAATTTCAGTTACTGACAGTTTGGTAAAGGACTGTTCATCAACAATGAGTTCGTTTCTTCTATCTCCGGTCAGACTCTCTCAACCGTCAACCCCTACGATGAATCTGTGATCGCCAGCGTCTCATCCGCTGACCCGGAGGACATCGACCTTGCCGTAACCTCTGCTCGAAATGCCTTCAAGTCGGAGGAATGGCAGTCCTTGACCGGGTATGACCGAGGCCTCCTACTGACCCGCCTCGCGGACCTCTGCGACCGCGACAAGCACATTCTCGCCACAATCGATGCGTGGGATAACGGCAAGCCATATGAACAGGCATTGGGAGAGGATCTTGCCGAAGTCATCTCTGTCTTCCGTTACTATGGCGGCTGGGCAGACAAGATTCACGGACAGACCATCCCGACTAGCGAGGCCAAGTTGGCCTACACTAGACACGAGCCTATTGGAGTGTGCGGGCAGATCATTCCCTGGAACTATCCTGCTATGGTATGTCATAGAAAAGAACCCCTTGACCCAAGCCGTTTAGGCAACGCTAATGTAAAGTAGATGGCAGCATGGAAACTTGGACCTGCTCTCGCATGCGGCAATACAGTTGTAATCAAAGCTGCCGAACAAACCCCGCTCTCAATCCTCTACCTCGCTTCTTTGATCAAGGAAGCTGGCTTCCCAGCTGGGGTGGTAAACGTTGTCAATGGCCCCGGTGCCACTGCCGGCGCCGCTATGGCATCGCACCTGGGCGTGGATAAGATCGCTTTTACTGGCAGCACCAACACCGGAAAAGCCATTATGAAGGCGGCCGCCTCAAACTTGAAGGCTATTACCCTCGAGACAGGTGGCAAGAGCCCCTTGCTCGTCTTCGAGGATGCCAACCTCGACCAAGCAGTCAAGTGGTCGCACGTGGGCATCATGAGCAGTATGGGCCAGATTTGCACATCCACCTCGCGCATCTATGTGCAGGAGAGCATCTACGAGGCTTTCGTCGAGAAATTCAAGCAGTACACCATTGGGAACTCTATCGTCGGCAGCCAATTCGATCCCCAAGTGAACCACGGACCTCAGGTGTCCGCTGCGCAGAAAAGTCGCATTCTGGGGTATCTCGAGACTGCCAAGCGCGAAGGCGCACAGCTTGTTCTTGGAGATGATCAGCCTTCCCCGGATGCCAAGGGTTATTTCGTCAAGCCCATTATCTTCAAGGATACCAATCGTGACATGACTGCCGTGCGGGAGGAGGTCTTTGGTCCCTTTGTCGTTATCCAGTCTTTCAAGGACCAGAAGGATGCGGTTGATAAGGCTAACGATACTGAGTATGGACTCGGTGCCGCCCTATTCACGGAGAACATTACCCGTGCTCATAATGTCGCTGCTGCTATTCAGGCTGGCATGGTTTGGGTACGTACTTGCATATATAATTGTTTATGACATGTGCTGACCCTCAACAGATTAACAGCTCGCAAGACTCTCACTTTGCCATTCCGTTCGGCGGATACAAGCAAAGCGGTATTGGGAGAGAACTAGGTGAATATGCCCTTTCGGCCTACACTCAAGTGAAGGCGGTTCATGGTTAGTATCTTTCTCACAATCTTGGGCTTGCGATCGACATACTGATACTGTCTTAGTGAATCTGGGGACTTGGCTTTGAACATACAAAGAAAGTCCGACTAGTACATATTTGATAGATAAATAAGGATAAGGCCGAAAAAAAAAAAATGAACAGTTCAACTACCCCAAATAGTAAATTTCGCGAATGAAACATTTCCCATATGTACCTGGTACCTCATGAATCTCGTGACTAAGCCGTCGGGGAACCTCGGCTCAGGCGGAAAGGCCTTGAACCCCACGTCAGACCTCTCGGGAGGTTATCCGGGGGAAATGCTTTATCTTTACCTTTCCTTTGCTTCTCTCCGTTCTATTTTGCATTAAACACTCTACCTCATTATCTCACCTTTAACCCGTCACATTCTCACCATGTCATTCCTCGGTGGCGCAGAATGCTCTACCGCGGGGAACCCTCTCTCACAATTCACGAAGCACGTCCAGGATGATAAATCACTACAGCGCGACCGGCTGGTAGGCCGGGGACCAGGCATGCAGGAAGGCATGCGCTCACACAACATGATGGGCGGACAGGACCAGGTGAGCGACACAGCCTACAACTCCCCGCAGTGGAAAACAGCAACGGAAAACTAATCTCGGCGTTGGGAAACTCCTTATCAGATGATGGACGATTTCATGCAACAACCAGGCCAACAGCTAAACGGGCCCTCGCCACAACCGTTCGCAATGGAGCACATGCGCCGCGAGCTGGATAACTTCCAGACGGCGCCTGCCCGCACAGGGTCACCCGGGTGGGCAAAGGAGTTCGACTCGGGCGAGCAAGCGCGGATGGAAGCCGCCTTCCCGGGCCAGATGAACAACGCACCAGGATTTAATCCTGCAGAATTTGCTCGCTTCCAACAGCAGAACCGTATGGGTATGCCGCAGACGTCGAGCCCTGCTGCAGCGAACGCCTCGCCTATGATGACGGGTTACCAGCGACCGATGGCTATGGGCGGTGGTTATATGGGTGGTATGGGTGGTATGGGGATGATGCAGCCTATGATGGGTGGAAATATGGGGATGCAGCAGGGGCCTATGGAGGGGCAGACGCAGGATAAGGGTAAAGGGCGGATGGTGGAACTTGACGACGAGAACTGGGAGGCACAGTTTGCTGAGATGGAGACTGCGACGGTCGGCAACGAGGCCAAGACGGATGAAGAGGCTAATGCGGCTATGGAGGCGGAACTGAATGATTTGGACAGGTCAGTGCCCTCCAATGACGCGTTTGAGTCCGTATGGCAGCGAGTCCAGGCTGAGACCGCGACGAGCAGGAAACTTGCCCAGGAAGATAACTTTGAAGTCACCGATAACGTGCATGTCGGTGATATCGGTGACTGGGATGGCTTTGATAGTCTCAACTCTCGCTTCCGGGATCCCCAGCTTGGCGACTATATGTTCGAGGAGGATAATGTCTACCAGGCTGTGGGCAATCCGTTCGAGGAGGGAATGAAGATCATGCGTGAGGGTGGTAATCTGTCGCTAGCAGCGTTGGCTTTTGAGGCTGCGGTTCAAAAAGACCCACAGCATGTGCAAGCTTGGACGATGTTGGGCTCTGCGCAGGCGCAGAACGAAAAGGAATTGCCCGCTATCCGTGCATTGGAACAAGCCCTGAAGGTCGACCCTGGGAATCTAGATGCATTGATGGGCTTGGCCGTGTCGTACACAAACGAAGGCTACGACTCAACTGCCTACCGCACACTCGAGCGTTGGCTGTCTAACAAGTACCCAACAATCATCGACCCGAAGGAAGTATCCGGCGACGCAGACCTCGGCTTCACAGACCGACAACTCCTCCACGACCGCGTAACAGAACTATTCATCCAAGCCGCCCAGCTCTCCCCCTCAGGAGCCCAGATGGACCCCGACGTACAAGTCGGACTGGGCGTTCTTTTCTACTGCGCCGAGGAATACGAGAAGGCCGTGGACTGTTTCTCCGCCGCCCTAGCCTCCACCGAGTCCGGCAGCACCAATCAACAAGAGCAGCTCCACCTCCTCTGGAACCGACTCGGTGCGACCCTCGCCAACTCCGGCCGATCCGAAGAAGCCATCGAAGCCTACGAGCAAGCACTCAACATCAACCCCAATTTTGTGCGTGCCCGCTACAACCTAGGCGTGTCCTGCATCAACATCGGCTGCTATCCAGAAGCCGCGCAGCACCTGCTGGGCGCGCTCTCCATGCACCGTGTCGTAGAGCAGGAGGGCCGCGAGCGTGCACGCGAGATCATTAACGACGGTGTGCACCCGGATGGCCTGGACGACGAGCGTCTCGAGCGCATGCTGCACATCAGCCAGAATCAGAGCACGAATCTGTATGATACGCTGCGCCGTGTGTTCAGCCAGATGGGTCGTCGTGACTTGGCTGACCAGGTTGTCGCCGGTATGGATGTGAACATCTTCCGCAAGGAGTTCGAATTCTAGATTATTGTTGATGTGTTGGTTGCGTACATGGAACGGTATGGGACATATTCTGAAGTATTTTCGGCTGGAAAGGCCTGGCTGCATTGTATCTACTTTTTATCATTTGATGGCTGCTTGGATGGGATCTACAAGCCATAGAGGACAAAAGCACTTCCTCATATATACGTTTCATGAACACATTGCTTGCTATCTCATTCGCCAAGTATGTAAGTAGTCTCTCCCGTCTTTATGACTGAAAGGGAGTCGGATTCATCAACTCATCAACGACCTTCCCAACCGCCACGGCCTTTTCCTCTCCAAATCGGCCCCCAACAATCTGCACACAGATAGGCATCCCATGTACAAGGTCGGCATCATCTAATAAGAACGTATCTCAGCATTAACCAACCAGTTCAAAAGAAATAAACAGGGAGGAAAACCACTCACACTGTAAATAGTTGAAAGCATCCGACTCATTCCTAATAGAATGTCCCTCCCATTCGGGATTACACCCACTACCAACAGAATCAAGACCACGATCCGCCCTCGCAACAGGAACAGTAACACCTGCGTAGTCCAGCAAATTCCACATAGCCGTATAGCCCAGCCACTGCTTGCTCTTCACCCAAGTCTTGGGCTTGTAGCCTACCCACGGGAGGACGGGTAAGAGGAGGGCGTCTATTTCTGATGATATCCATTGCTTCAGGAAAGCAGTTTGGAGGGTGAGTTTTGTTCCTTCGAACTAGTTGGTAATGTTAGAACCATAGATGGATTTCCATTTCCATTTGGAGTATTGGGAAGTGGAGAGAGGTTTTGTAAACGTTACTACTGTGAGCGGTGTTTTATGTCTTACCTGCTCTCGCTCCTCGTGTGAAAGAAGATCTGCCTCTTTGCCGACAACCATGCCTTCAATCAAGGGCTCGTCCACTATCTTACAGAGCGAACGACAGTGTTGACCGCCATCGGCGAGAATGCCTTTTGTCCAGAGATTGGTGATGGCAATATGGAGGGAGGTATCCCATTCGATCACTTTGGCATGTTAGTATAGCACCATTTCGACGCATAGAGCGAAAGAGGGTGGAAAGCGCAAGGTGTACACACCTTCGTGGCCAGCGGCTCGCAATGAGTCGACCGTCTCTCGCATCGCCCTCGCAACAGGCGGCTGCGGCTTGACGACGCCGTCGTCAAATACAACGCCCAGTCTCAACTTACGATTCGCCGGCGGGGTCGCGAGCTCCTTTCGCCATGGGATGGGAACCAGGTTTGGATCTACATTCCACGGGCTAGACGCCAAGTGATTCTCCATAAAGTACTCCGTCGTAGCGAGCGATGTGGCCATTGGACCGGCAACGGGTGTGATAAGGTAGTGCTGGTGTAAGCTATCGAGATATTTCAGTACTGACCATAATTTTTGTATACCACCAGAGAAATGAGCTGCTTACAAAGAGCAGTCCCACGGTACTCGCCCTGTCGTCGGACAGATAGAGTACAAACCCTGTAGATTAGAAGGTACTCGGATGGAACCGCCGATGTCAGTGCCAATTCCCAAGACGCTGCCTCGAGAGCCAAGAAGGGCGCCTTGGCCACCGGAGCTACCGCCTGAGATTAGGGCGTGGTTGAGGGCGTTTACGGATTGACCAAATACATGGTTGTACGAGTCAGACATCTAATCGGGTGGATTGGTGAGTGGGATTTCATCAAGAATGCACATGGAAGACAGAAGAGAGAGCTCACCATTAGAGATTGTGGCACGTTGGTCTTGACATAGAGCACTGCACCCATCGACTCGAGTAACTGCACGATTGAACTGTTGGATTTGGCGGGTTTATTGGTCAGGCCCACCCAACCTATACATATATTAACAAAGAGGGGTGAGAGCCCGAGAGAGAAGAGGGAAAAACAAAGAAGACGAACCGATAGTCGTATCAAACCCCTCAACATCAAAACGATCCTTGACAGACACCGGAACTCCATGCAAAGGCCCAACAATCTCACCAGTACGCAATAGATGGTCATCAAGTTCCCTGGCACGCTGAAGAGCCTTATCAAAAAAGATCTCCGTCAAACACTTGGTAACCTGCTGTGCGATAGCAGCGCGTTTACAAAACGCGGTTGTCAGCGCCTCGCTTGTCACGCGGCGAGATTTGACCAACTCGACGAGGTCGCGGATATCTGCTGTCTCGGTCCATGTTAACACTTCGGCGGAGAGGATGCCGCTTGCGCAGATAGTGTCTATGCTTGATGCTGGTGGGTTTGCGAGGAGCGGTGCTGGGAGGTGCCAAGCTGAGGGTATCAGGGCTAGCTGAGTGGCGCGCTTTTCGAGGACGCGCTTGTTCCAGGGCGGTGTTTTGTGCTCTTGGGCCTGGTCTTGTGGGTGTGTTTCGATGGTCATTGTGGATGGAGTAGTTGGGAAGTGAAGAGTATTGAATAGTTGAGGATGGTCTTGGAGATGTAAATTGGCCGAGGTGTCAACGTGAAGCTTATATCCCCCTCATTTCGGTAATGTTACCGTGAGGGGGCGGAGGAAAATCAGAGTTCACATTTGGTAGAGCCTTTGAAATTTGGCAATATGTGAGTGGAGATACCCAGTAAATGAGGTTGCAAATGAGGTTGCTCTTCCTTTTCGTACATGGAGACGTTTATTACCTCCCTATTCGGCAGCCATGGATCTACTTAGAGTGGCCCGTTGAGACTCATCGGCGGCAAGACAGGGAAATAGGGAGAGTTATTGATTTGAGGAAGAGAAGAACTATCAAAGCTACCTAACTAGCTAGAAAACAACATCTTGAGCCACTAGCCTGAACTATCAGGCAGCCCTATGAGCCTCACAGGCTAAGCAGACACCCATCTCAACATTCTCTAGATCCCAAAGTCGACAGCAAATAGCAGACCCAGAGCCGTTGCTCTAGCTAGAGTCGCTCGGAGCGTACATATTGATAGAGTCAAACGGTTGGATCGTCTTATTACTGCATCCGCCCGTTGTCTTGATACCGGAGCGGGAATCACTGGGTCATGGTCGATGCCAGGATAGGTCTGTAGGTGAACCTCGTTCCCCGATTGACAACTAGCATTGTATGCGGTCTCCACCACCTGCGGAAGCACTGAAGCGTCAGAAAGTCCCTGTACAATAAAGATAGGCTGGGGACTTTTGCCTTCCCCTCTGGCGGTGATGTTTTGCATTTTCGCAAGGGCAAAGTGAAGGCTTGGGTCTGACATGTTGGCAAAATCGGTAATATCAAGGTCCGCGACTAACGACCTCATTGGCACGTAACATGTCTGAGAAAGAGTCGCAAGCTCAAGACGCTCCCGGAATTTAGACTGTAGCCAAGTTTACGGGTCGTTGGGGAGAATGCTTCGCAAACCGAGAACGAGCCATCCTGCTTCCGCAAGAACACCACGGGCAGAATGAAGATTAGATGACAACGAGCCATGGATAGTAGCAAGGGTCATATCTTGAAGTCGAACCCCAGGTGCCTGAGCAACTGTACCAAGGTACTTCCCCAGCGAGAGAGGGTCTTCCCGCAGCAGAGAGCTCTCTGCCAGAGCCCAAGCTGCACCACCTCCGTGGGAGTGGCCAACACTAATCCACTCATTTGTGAGCGCATGACTAAACAGCTTTCGTGCTGCAGCAATGGAGTAATACAAGTCATAAGGCTCGAGGGTTCCTGCGACTGCCTCTTTATAGAACCTGAGAGGGTGCTTAACTATGATAGTGATGCTAGTAGGAAGATTGATCTGGCAAATAATCTCATCATTTCTCCTATATAGTAGCTTCTCAGCGATAACGGAAACACCGTTATAGTAACATATGCGAGTGGAAGCTCCAGGGTTGATATCTCGGGGTGATATTCGGACTGAATACTGCGAAAGTGGATCCCACTAGTGGTACTGTTCCGTGGTTCACAAAATGCATGTTTCATCTTTGATCTCAGGTGCTTTGCGCTAGATCATATTAGGAAATGACTGCGAAAGTGGATCCTAGTGCTGATGCCGAGGTTTTCGCGTCTCACCTTCGCGAAATACAATCTTCCGTAGTTCATTCAAGAGGAACCTTGGCCCATGTAGAAAAGAAAATACTTGTGACTAAGGAATCATTGATGTCTATGTGAAATCTCCAACTCCTTCCCACTAAGTATGGGACAAAGGCTCCGGCAAGGTGCCGTGCGGGACTAGGGACAGGCGTCGCCTCGGTTACCGATGCCAATGTTGTCGAAGAGATCACATCGAGGTCTGAATTGTATTTCTATGCCTGTCTAGATTATGCTGATTGCGCCATCTAGTGTGTCAGCTCAAGGCCATGTCCTGCCTGCAAGCAAAAGGGAATTCCTTGAAATTCGACAGTTATGCCAAAGGCCGAATTTAACATGATCCAAAGCCACCAAAAAGCTAGTTGGGCTATATGCAGGGTTCTTCTTGTACCCGCATCGGAGCATTACAAGCGTGCCTTCTTCTTTGCCGTGGAGTCGTCTCCAGTTTTAACCACGGTTTTCGCGGCGGATTGTTTGAGGCCCCTTTTACATGATAATGCGATCCTGCAAGACACTGTATCCTTACTGGGCGGATATTATGCATCACAAAACCCGCAGTTACTGTCGGTATTACAAACAGACAAGACAAGCTTGTTTCCTTCGTTACAAAGTCTGCGAAGCATTGTTGCAGCAGAATCTCAACCAACGGCAAATACCTGATATTGCCCTCCAGTGATTTTGATATGTGCTCTGCTACTGAGTTTTGTTGAGGTAAACTATTCCAAGTGCTCAATCCTGCGTGTAGCCTAGGTCTGATAAACCGAATAGCTACTGATGGACCCTTCTGGACTGCTATGGGATTCCTGGGTTCGTCAGCCTTACGCTCTTGATAGACGCTACCGAGAAATAAGTAACTCAGTCAGCCCGCTTGGAAGGTCAATGAGCAGACTTGCCCGAATTATGAATGCTCTGAGAGCCGTCTGTCTCCCGCAAGACCCAAACGCCGGCGTCTCTAGTCAATTACCTCACTTCGGATCCAGGAAGGTCTGCCTTACACAGGAAAGGGTTACATTGGCACAATGACAGGTCACGCTTCTCTCATTGCCTGGCTCAAGACCACGAGATGTGGGCTCAGGTGGGTCATTGAATGGAAGACACTGATTAGCCTGCCCAGGCGCCAACAAAGTGTCGATGAAACACACGGCTGGAAGCAATTTTAGTGGCATCAAATAACCTGCGTCGCCTCACAGTTTCAGCGTGACATGGTTGCTTGTGTGATTTGTAATTCACGGCAGGAATTAGGGACATTTGGAAGCGCCATGCTTACTCTGTACCAATCTGCAACAATCGAGATCTCACATCTCTTCTCAGATCCATGCTGGCTGTCTCTAGAATGTGAATTGCCGGCTATGCCACTTCAACTGAGTTACGAGCAAGCAAGATCTGCATTAAATAATGCCGAAAGCTCTCTCCAGCATCTCCATCTCGAGGCTATAATTTATGCACCTGTTCTGTATGCCATTGGAATGGAGATGGCACGCAAGTCAGACAGATGCCGGAACTTGAAGTTTATCAGCGATGTTGAAAGAAAAGGGTTTTCAGTTACAAACCAAGTTCTTTTGGCTATCAAAAAGGACTGGCACTAAAGGAATGACATCCTAAACAATGGCCCAAAATGATGAAGGCTCCGTGTTAGTCCACGCGAAAGCTAATTGATGAGGTGGAACGCAGCTACCCCTTAACGTTTCTATTACATTGCCTTGGTAGCCTGATTTGGCTTAAAGCAGAACCGGGGTCACATTATATTTTCATGCTCACGCGTACTACTACTTCCAGCTTGTTTAAAGGTTGTACCACGACTCTCCCGGTGTTCATCTACCATTGCCAAATTCTTTTTTTCTAAGCTAGAAAGATTCAACGAACCGTAATTTGGGCTACTATAAAGCAGAAGCCGAACGGAGCCCAGAACTATGGCCCTATAATTACGCCGAAGTTTCTAGATTTCAATGCCGGTTAAGACAGCTCCAAGTAGTTGTCATTGTAACCAAACACGTGGACTATTTTCTAAATCACAGGGGCGGTGGCGTAATCGCTAGGTAATGATAGCGAAAATCCTTCCAGTATCAAGGGCTAACCAAAACTTCAAGCCGCCATGAAAAACTCCCAGGTCGCGTCCGGAGCCAGAGAACTGCCAACACCCAGAGGCGCACCGACATGTCCTCCATCGTAAGCTATGAACGAAACTGGCTTGGAGCATCCTTCAAAGTCCGATCGAACGAAGCCACCACTGCCAGACGCAGGCTTGCCGATGTTTGTCGGCTGGCACTTGTTGTTCCCGACAAACTTATTCGCCAGAGTCACACCCCCGTCAAATGGCAGAACTTGATCATTAATCCCATGAATACCCAAGTAAGCGATAGGATCGGAGCCTCCCTCGCATCCACTAATCAAACCACCGCTCAAAACGCTCACGGCCTTGAACTCCTTTGCCCGCGAGCAAGCAAGGGCGTAACTCATCCCACCGCCCCAGCTGAAGCCGGTCGCGAAGCGAGAGCTCGAATCCACACAGAGGTCACCCTCGACTTGCTGGATAATGGCGTCAATGAGCGCCACATCTTCGCCATTGGTGTTGGCCCAGCCAGCGTTCTTGCCATTGGGAGATACCAGGATTGCGCTGCCCTGTGCTCGGCTTTCAAGACCGTACCAGGGTTGAATGCTGTCGCCGTTGGCAACAGAGTTCATGTTTCCGCCTCGCCAATGAAGGCCAAAGACGAGGTGATGGGGCTTGTTTGGGTCGTAGTTGTCGGGGACTTTCAGGATGTACTCGCGTCCATTGATAGTGTGGACTCCATTGGTGAGAGTTGGTTGTTTGCCACAGCCCGAAGATGCGGCGGCATTGGCTGAGGATAGAAGTTCGAGGGCTAGCAGGACAGGGAGGATCATCATCTTCGGGTAACAAAAGAATGGTATATCACAGATGCGGTATTCTTTCTGATCAAGTGGAAGCTTGGAAGGTTGCCTCAATACTCAGGATTGATCGTTGAAAAGTGATTGTGAGATGAATGGGCATCCCCAGGAATTTATATCCATGCTGTTGGAGTTGGATGATTAAGCTGCCAAAACGACATCAGGATCGTCGAAATTCGAGATCTTCCACGACCCGTGTCTAGTTTGACACGGCGACAGCACTGTTGTGACGATCCGGGTGAATACTGTATAGCAACCGGGAATAACCGTCACAGATTGACATTCTATGGAGTGAAGGGGAAGCCAAGACGCGGGATTTGTTTACTCTGTTTCTTCAATCGGAGAAATGCTGAAACAGGATTTAGGCGGATGTAGGCAGTGTAGTATTCAGGGTCCAAACCCCGAAGGGTCACTGTCCCCGCTTGATGTATGGGTATGTCTGATTGGAGCAGATGTGGCCAAGCATCTGACCAAGCGTTTTGGATAAACAGTCCTAGGCAGGCCCCCCTCATACCTCCTGTTTCTATAAGCGAATAGATATTGGTGTTCAGGCTAAATTCTGGAACATTTTGTAACAGACCGAGGGACCACAAAGCCTAGATGACCGCGCCAAGACCTTCTATTTCTCCTTCACCAATCATATCGCTTCCTGCCTCGTGAAATAGAGTTATCCACTGATGCCGAGCCTTCATCGGCAAGTGGGACTATCGTTGCTACCGAAGTTCATGTCTCTATTTTGTGTGGAACCTCGGACTCTCACCGAGTACCTAAACTCAGTGCTTTACTCCATACTAGATCCTATTCGGACTTCACCTAAGCATTCTGCAAGGCCTCTATGGCCTAGGAAAGCCACGTCAAGGCTTATTAGCTAGCCTTCATGAAGGCAGCTTTTGTCGTAGAAAAAGCCATGTCAGATGCCAGGGTCTAGCAATTAGCTTTCACCAAGGCAGCTTTAAGCCGCGTTTCAGATATCCCTGTTCTGATCCATAATAACGCCTTTGTCATTTCTGACTAAATGAGACTAACCGGCCCAGCTCTAGCCTTTTTGTTTCAAAAGAATGAATACCTCGGCATCATGCAATATCTAGGGGTCCAAATACGTACATGGCTAGGGGTCCAGATGCGTGTCTCGTGCAAGATACTCAGAGATCAGTAAGTATATAAGGACGACATGTTTCCCTCACTGCTGCCTCCAACACATTCATCGTGAGCAGCTTCGTCCGTTCTTTCCTATCTCAGTATATTTCCTTTCCTTGGGCCGGTCCCTCAATTCGTTCTTTCCAAAAGTCAGACAATTCTTCCATTCATTTCAAAATGAAGTTCTCCCTCGTGGCTCTCGCAGCCATTGCGCCTATGGTCTCAGCCCATTATTTCTTCGACACCATCGTCATCGACGGCAAGGAGGCTTCCGACCCTGTCCGGTCCAATACTCGTCCCGCGAAATACAACCCAACCAAATGGGTCAACACCCGGGACGACATGACCCCTGATATGCCTGACTTCCGCTGCAACAAGGGTGCTTTTACCTTCGCTGGCGAAACCGGTACCGCGGAGGTCAAGGCCGGATCCAAGGTCGCCATGAAGCTTGCCGTTGGTGCTACAATGCAGCACCCTGGTCCTGCCCTCGTGTACATGTCGAAGGCTCCTACCACCGCCAAGGAATACGAGGGCGATGGCGAGTGGTTCAAGATCCACCAAGAGAGCGTCTGCGACAAGAACAAGGACTTCACCAAGGACGCCTGGTGTACTTGGGACAAGGATCGTATTGAGTTCACGATTCCTGCGAGTTTGCCTGATGGAGAGTATCTGATTCGGCCGGAGCACATCGGTATGTCTGTTATATCATTAATACAAGCGAAGGATACTAATTTCCGAAACAGGTGTGCACGGTGCCGCGGGTGGCGAAGCCGAATTTTACTACACGTAAGTCAAGCTTTCTCATTCCTCTCCTATTTCTGTTATTCAGTAAATACTGACATGATTTTTAGCTGTGCTCAAGTTAAGGTTGTCGGTGGTGGAAATGGATCCCCCGGACCTACTGTCAAATTCCCTGGTGCTTACAAGAAAGATGACCCTTCGTTCAACTTCAGTATCTGGAACGGCTACAAAGAATACCCTATGCCTGGCCCGGAAGTCTGGACCGGTGAGTCGGACTCTAGCGCTGGTTCTAAGGTGGCTAGCGGCAATGGTGGTGCAGGTGCCGCTACTACTTCCAATAAGCCTGCTGAGGACACTGACGCGTTCACTCGTTGCGCACGCTCGTGCTTCCAGTACCTGTAAGGGCTAAGCGCATTCTGGGTCTATCGTTGATTTGTTGGGGTTGGGGATTTAGATATTTGTTGAGGGTCACCCCATTCATATCAGTCAGTTTCAGGTGTTATCGGTCCTTACTTGGGGTTTTTTTTTATTATCACTCAGAACTGTGTTGTGTGAGAATGCTGCAGAGTTCCTAGAAATAGAGAGAGTAGCTCCAATTTGTTTGTCTTTGTCAAGTCTCCATAGTGTCTACATAATGCGTTGAAGATAGGATTTACCATTTGACATGATTCGTTAACTCCAATTTAGATCAATCCCGGGCATAACGAGTTTTCATCCCCTCTATCACATGTCCTCTATCACTTGTAGGTACCAGTGGCAGGACTAAAATCCGGCTTACCAATTGAAGATCTATATATGACATTCATTAGCTTTTGTTGATATCTCCCAGTGTTCACACAACTGCACCCATAGTATCAGACTCTTACAGTCTAGCTTTCGTCTCTTTCATAGTTGCGCAGCTCTACAAAACTGTCATATTGTATCTTCCATGCTTTATGATCTCATTCACTAACACGTAGACCCAAGTGTCCAAGCGACACCAATAAGACCAGTGCTGCGTATTTGCCAGACGTGTCTAGGCCTTGCAGATAGGTATACAGATCGGTAGTTGCAGATGTGCTAGAAAAGCTTTTGGTAACTACTTACTTGCCCACTTTGGGGGTGTGTTCCTCGATCCGTCGCGTGAAGGGGGTGTTTGGCGTGAAGACGGGTGCTCCTTCGGGAACCTCACGGATGACGTACACAATGTTTTTGCCGTTACCGGGTTGAAGTTCCGTTCTATTAGTTTGATAATGGATTTGCTACTTCCTGCAATGTTTTCAATTTCAAGGGCGCCTATAACGTATTCGTTCTAAGCGTCGATAGTAAGGGTTGAGTCGTGCGGAGAGGCTAAGAAGCGGGGAATCAAAATAATCCCACAGAAGGATTAAGCGTTAGAGCATATTGTTACTACTAGTAAAATGATATGCTATCCTACAGCTTAGAATATATGGGAAAAGGATACCTGATAACACTAAGCGGAAATTAAAGGTAAGTGATCTGACTGGAAAGGACCAGAAGAAGAGAAAACAGAAGGATGGATTCTCTATCTGCAAGAAGAAACTAACTAGTATACTAGCTAGTAGACAAATTGGAACCCCGACAAACTAGGCATGGCCTGGCCTGTGTCAACAGTAAGTAATCCGAACATAACCATATATCCAGGATGCCTTGATGGTAAGCACACGCTCGTTGAAAGCGTATCGTCGTTGGTACACGAACTCAATTGTTGGAGGGTCGCGACATTTGGCCATTTTGAGTCATCTTCTCCATCAGACTCGGTATTTCCAGCTCACACAATTTATAGCGGGGTTGCATCACATGAAACTGAATCAATCCACCGAGATACCTATCCACCACCTCCAACAGAGTGGGGCTGTCGGAGACCGTGGTCTTGATATTATCGATATAATTGTGAATCTCCGTCACCAAGCAGCGTAAGACCTCTGAAACCGGAATTTCATCTGCCAAAGCTCGATGATAGATATAGGTATTCCTTTCATCAGATATGGTTGACTCCTTGTAGTACGAAAGGAGGTCGTTCACTGCGTTGGTGAAATCTATCATATCTGGAGTCGCCTGAAGAAATAGGTTCATATTCTCTTCAGACCAAATGTCGTTTGTCAAAGTGAAAAACGTCCAAGACTCAGGAAGTCCCGTTGTACGGCGGAAATACACAGGGAAACCCTTTGAAGTCGGAAGATGAAGGAATTTGCCAGTGGTCTCGATTTCCAAGGCACAAAAGTCCATGTAGTGTATCAAGCCGGTTGTGAATCTGCTAGAACACAACCCCGGGTAGTACTGGTCGAGATTAGGTAAAAGCGCGGCAAAGGATTTGAGGAATGGATTTTGCGGCATTCCCCGAGTTGCGTTACGACCAAAATTCCGGATATCGTCCAAAAATTCAGGACCAAGGTCATCAACCAGAAAGAAATAGGAAGTGTATAAACCGATGAGTCTTTGAAGGTCGGGGCTGTGTAAGGGATAGTACTGTTTAGCCAACGCCGCACCGAGCTTTGCAAGCTTAACAGCGGTTTCTTTGGTAACTCCATGGCTTAAGCAGCTGTCAATGAGGAACTTTTCGAGAGAAGGGTCTGGGTCGTAGTTGATTTCGAACGAGACCCCGAGGAAAAATTCGTCGAGGATTTCCCGGCATTCGTTCTTCGAAACTGAAGTCTCCAAAGTAGTAGACATAGTAGACATAGTAGGCATATGGTGGCAGTCACAGGTCCTTTTATTTTGCAGTATCTCGATATGTGGTATCTGGATCTTAGAAGGCTTGCTGTCGCACTTTATATATTGTAAGAGCTGGGACCCCTTCTATCTCCAGCATAATACACGACTAATTTAAATGCTAGCAGGCTGAAAGATCATAAATGGATTTGCCTAATCTGGCCCCTTACAAATATTTATGTCCAAAGGGTGCAAGAACAGTCACTATAAATGGTTAATTGTGAGGATGACCACTTGTTGCAGTATACAGCATCTGAAAGAAAAAGGTTATTCTGCATGATACATATGTGCGTGACTCGATCGGGCCATGTGCAGTCCGTGTGCGGTCCGTGTGCGGTTCGATCCGTGAGGTTACAGATGTATGGTAGCACATGTATGGCCGTTGTATTCTGATAGTTCAATATAGAGCAGTTTTTAGTATCTCTGAAGGAGATTCACACTCAATAAATACACAGGCAATTTTTGTGAACAGCTGAATCACTTATTGAGAAGGATCCCAAATTCGATCTGTAACATGGCGGTGATGTATCCTCTCACCTCATTCACACCATACTTAAGCTTAAACCATGCGCAAGGCCTTGGCATGCGTTAATTGCACATATATTATGAAAGAGCCTTGGGGGAGTGTATAGATTACCTATCGAGGTTGTCGAGCTTCCCGTAGGTCACTTGCCCTTGATTTAGGTATGAAAAGATATCGACTATTACACACCACCGGTCCTTAGGTGATGACACACACGACAAGTCCACCACAATCCGTTCGAGGACCATATGTTGATCGATTTGAGACAACACCTTCCTATTCCTACTCATGTACTCATGCTGTGCGATATAAATTGCGAAAGAAATGAAAATTGGCTATGATCATCGGTATCCCATATCCCCCAACGAATGGCCCCCGGGAATTATTGTAAGGTCCAACCACCCCAGCGGAGCTGCTCCCCCAGACCGAGCGAAATATTGATTGTCGTAAGTAAATGTATAATGTCATCGCCTCCAAGTTATTCACGGAAAGTGGCCGGTAGGTATATCATGGCCCCAAGAAGTGCATCAGAAAGACAGATCGTATTTACTTACGCATAGACCCTTCAAAGGCCCCGAGTCATATGTCCCCCATAATTTCCACCAACACAGAGGCCTGTGCAATACGATATCACAAGGGTAAAAGGGCGAAGAAGATGCAATTCCTTTTTTCGGAAGGGCAGCCCTCGGGTTTTCTCCCCATTCCATCCGCACAATCATCCTGATTTGGTCAATAAAGCACCGGAATTGCGCTCGGTGGTGTCGCAAGGAGTGTTCATTCGCTGACCCTCGTGTTTGGGATCGTCATTCACCCATGCCCCATCGTTGATCATCTATAAAGAGCGATTACAGCATGCGAAGAACATGTGCGTGGTGTGGATGAGACGAGATAGTATGTCACTGCCATCTTGCAGCAAGGATACTCATGAATGAGTGGGCCTAACTCGACGAATAAAAGATCATTGAATTTGCTCCGGATTTGGAACTCGAGTCCGTCACTCAGTATTTGACTGGACATTGTTCGACCTTGTATTTTTCAAATGGCTTCCACTCATCATACTCCTGGGCAACACCCCGATGCCCTCAAACCTGACCATGCGCAACCTGTCTGCCTCTTACCACGTACCAAACAACCAGAGTCTCCCTGTATCTCGAACGTTGAACCTCATGTGCAAGGCAGAGAGAATCGGGTGTCGCTTTTGGAAGAGCTGAGGACAATTTGTTCCAACCCTGATCCATATCGAGCAATCGAGGGACTCCATAGGTTAATCCGTGATGGTACTGAGACAACTTCGACCTTCCACAGAAAGCATTATTCCAATCTCGCGCACACAAACCACACCTCGGCAGACGAGGTAGATCGATACGCAATGCGTGATGCTCTCCAGTGGTGGCGTCACTGGCATAGATCGCTGAAGGATCACTACTGGAAACTTCTCTATGTCGCTTTTTCTATAATTCCGGAAGATGTGACAGTCCCTCCACGAAACCTACTAAGTGGCGATTTTCGTCTCCTTGGTCATTCTGTCGCTGAAATGTTGAATGGTTTACGCGAGGAAAATGTTCGCCCGCAGATCATTGCCTTCATGGAAATGTGTCTGTTGCGGCAATACATTGTCCAGTACCTTGATAAGCAGGAGTCGGATATCAATTCCACGCTTCGCTTAAATCCTGCCTTCGCGACCAATTGGGGAGACATTATGGCAAACACCCTCGGTGCCACCGTCGCCCTCCTGACTGCTAATCACAAAGAGTCTATCGGGATCATTGACACTGCTGTCAATATGACGTCCCTTATGAATATCCTGTCCATGGATTTGGTGAGTGAGGCCACAACCATAGATATTTGTACCCCACCTTCTCGAGATAAGAAACAACGTTTGAAGAATGAAATCCCCGGCGTCTATTTAAAATATATAGAACTTCTTGATTTGCAGCCCAGTTCTCCACTTTCGAGTCGGTCTGCATCATCAGGGTTGCACTTTGTTCCTACCATGGACGCCTATCGCGAACGTGTGAAGCACATTCGCTTCCCAATGTCCGGGTCTTTGCGCCGTATGGTTGATTCTTATGCCAAACTATGACCCAACCTATGGAAAATTTATATATTCTATCGAGTCAATTGGAACACATCCGTAAAACCTTTGTTTATTTTATCAAGAAACCTAGAGAAATAGGGTAGCTTTTACGACAGAGATTTGCCTAAGTTTCTGTAAGCGTACGCCAGGTTTCGTATCTGTCTAGATGTGGTTTGTCATACAACATATATACACCTTCATGGGGTGTAAAATTTACAATGGTTGTATAGATGACAGCGTCGCCATTCAGGGCCAACCCGTCCCCATCAGCCGGGACCACATACGTTATTTTGCAGGAGAAAATCTAAGAAGTAGTGCGAAAAACAACTAAAACTACCTTAGTCTATGGTATATTGCTGGTCACTGATCTAATTCTGGAAAGGTTCGCAGCGCTGCTCAATTTGATGAAAACTTCAGTCTTGCGAGAGGGCCGTCGCTTCTAGCATCTTGCATTGACTAGTTTGTGCTATTCCTAATGGGAAACTCTAGCAGTACGTTGTCTTACCAAGGACAGACCATATCTCAAGAGGCCAATCCAATACGGATGGGAAATATGCAACATTGAATGTATGACTGACTTGATTTGTTCAGTTCACCATTTTGCATTCCGCTAGGGCCAGTCTACTTTTGCCACATTCTTTTCTCTATGCAAGATCAAAGAAGGTAAGCTCCATATACCGACTCATCAGGTCAGTGTTGAGAGATGTAGGGTGCACATAAGGGTGCCCATCTGGGCACTGTTATTAAATTATATAAGACAAAGGAACCTTACCTAGGTAGTCACTCTACTATATTCACCATTTCGGTTTCATTCTGACAAAGTCTCATGCCATAAAATCTGATACCAACGACTGGGAAAGCACACGAGCGGATTTCGCTGCAATATTCCCTTCAGTTGTGGAGGAAATTTTGAAACATGTACATCAAAAGAATCCGCCCCAGGAAATAACTGCTCGGCTCAAGGAGGTATGACAAAGCTCCAAGTTCTCCATTTGATAACCCCTGAACTTATTTGATGTATCGAGCATAGTGCCTTTACTACAACACTCGTTTTGGGAAACTGAATTGGGGCCTTTCAGTTCCAGATACCGGCCGCGTCCTTTTGGGTCGACCTTTGAACGATTATGAATTTAAATCCTTGAGCACGCTAGGGTGGTTAACGGAACTGCTTCAGGCATTCTTCCTTGCCCATGATGATATAATGCATAATTCAATGACCAGACGAGGGCAGAATAGCTGGTACCGGTAGTCACATGTAGGCTTGATGGCTGTGAGCGACGCCGCCATGCTGGAATCTTCTGTGTTCGCAGTCCTCAAATCCGAATTGAGTAGCCACACTGCCTACGTGGACATGATAAAGGCATTTCATGAAGCGGCTTTCAACACACAACTTGGCCAGCTGTGTGATCTTATCAGTCCCGGAAGATAACGTCGACCTGGAAAAATCCTCCATGGTGAGATACGCTACCATTGTCCAGTTTAAGACTGCGTATTACTGTTTATACCTTCCTGTGGTGTTGGCTTTGTATTGGATTTAGCTAGCAACACCTGACAATTTGCGCTGGACCCATGATATCTTGATGCCAATGGGTGAATATTTCCAAGTGCAGGATGATTACCTCGATCTTTTTTTGGCACCGGCAAGATCGGCATTGATATTCGAGACGACAAGTGCTCCTGGCTAGTCAACAAATCACTCCTACTAGCCTCGCCAGAACAACGTCACATCCTAAATGAGTCTTATGGTCGCAAGGACTGTCAGTGTGAGATGAATGTTCGACATGTCTTTGTTGAACTCGATCTTCAGCGTGTCTATAAGGAGTTCGAAGATAGGCGTACCCGGGAACTTCAGAAAATGAGTGAAGCCGTCGATGAGACAGACGGACTACGCAAATAGGTGTTTATGATGTTCCTGTCTGAAATCAGCCACCGATCTAGTTAGATAGTGCCAGCAGCGGATGCAGGGTGATTCTATTAGTGTTAGGTGCCTGATCTGTCAGGTTACCCGGGGTGACAGATCCTAACTAGATAGCATAGATCTCTCTTCATCTCTCTCTTCTTTTCTGCTAGCCTCCAGCACTGCGCGGTACCAGGGCTGGACATGGCTGCTTTTACAGACTGCATTTTGATCTGTAGCCAATGATCTGTATCTTCTATGATACATTCTGCTATATCCAATCAAAGCCAACTCTTCCGTCATGTACAAGAGCAGACGCTTGAGATATCCAGTTTTTCGCATCTCCATTATCCCGTCCAGCTGCTGACAAATCAGCCTTGCTCAACACTTCGGGCTCCGAGCCCAATGGAGCATTCCACAGCTCATCACTGTCTGGCATGCAAAAGGACAAATCGGCCAGGGTCAACATAATGTTTCTGTCACCATTGGAACTTTCTCCGGTCAAGTGAAAGGAAGTGGACAATCGGCACACCTTATAGAGTGCTAGTCCAAATCTCTTGATCTCTTCAACGCCCACATATACAAGCGCAAGTGGTGCATCGGCCTCGTGTTGCAGAAGCATGTTAGGATAGGAGAAAATACCGCACTGCCGGCAGCTTTGAACAAGGGCAGCCAAGAGCTCGTATTTGTCGTCTGGCAATCGGCATCGCATGCTCAAATCCATACTAACATTTTCTCTTGCAATAAAAAGGGCAAGGATGATATTCAAGAGGACACTCTGAAATGTTGTTATAGGCCACGGGGTATTTGTGGGTTGTCGTGGACTCGAGTTGGAGATGCACCATTGGTCCTAGGGCAAAAATTTAATATCAGAATCAAAGTCTAATTGTAGTTAACGTGATAGTATTTCTTATTCTCACCATTTGAGCGTAAAATGCAGAACACAACCTAGCATGCAGCTGTACTGACGCGTCTCGCGCTTCCTGAGTCCCTTTCACCCACAGGCCAATTGCGACAACAGATTGAACAAGTACACAAGGCTCCTTGGCGAAGTCAAATGTACCTCGATGGAGAAAAGGCCATTCTGGATGGAAAGAATTAAAGTATATATCGATATAGTCATGAGCGATCCACCGGGGAGCATCGGAAACGGAATCATTAATCGTGGAAACAGGTGGCAAGGGGTGGAGATCATCAATGCAAAATTGTTGTTCACCTGCGGTTTCATCTCCAGCAGGTACACAGATGATGCCTCGATGTTGACAGGCATTGCATGGTAGTACACCTTCGCAGCGGACTTTCCGTGCATGACATGCACTGCATGCCCTGGATTTTCGAGACGGCGGCGCGTGCCTCTGTGGGTGATAAGTCCGGATATGGCGTCGCAATAGATCACTGATCATTATGTGAGTGTAAGTTTTACCATCTGATTGAGACAGCACTCACTTCCTAGTCAGGACGCTCTCACAATAAGGACAGGCAAGATTGGTTTCCCCATTATGATGATTACGGTGTCGATTAAGGTGCTCTTTACGCCGATATTTTGCGTTGCAGTCTGGATAGTCACATTGGAACCACAAGGGGGCGACATCGGCAGGTGGCGACATTGTGCAAAACGTTTGGTAATCTTTAGACTTCACAAATTTTTCATCAAAGCACACTAATATAATAAATCTAGGAGTGTGTACAGTGAAGAGGTCGAAGTTAATAGAAGGGAAAATAGAGACCTCGGGAAGAGATGGTAATGACGGAAGCTCTGGGTGGCGCCCGAGCGAGGAAGGCCACCAATGGGGTTCCACCGGGGCATCCCACTTGATGAATAAGTAGCCCTAACTGAATAACATCTATGGACAAGTCGGAATATCCCACTTGCCGCTTTATCCATATGAGTATATCTGCCACATCCCTATAAATAGGAAAGTTTTGAAATGGAGCTGCTCATCTCACTACCTTATCTCTTGGCAGTTCAGTGAATATCGATTGGAGTGCACCACAATGCTTGACCTCTGTCATCCTGGAACTTTGCGCAACGAATCAAACCTGGCTGGCACCTTGGATGAAGGCCACGAAGACCACTTCAGTTCACATCTTGAGCCAGTAATCTCCAAATTGGCCAGCATACATGCACCCCCTGAATTCGAAGTTTACTGGGACTCTGAAGATCCCGAGAATCCTCGCCTATGGCCACTTTGGTACAAAGGCCTCACTGTCGCTGCAATGAGTCTTGGTGCAACAGTTGTCAGTCTCTCCAGCACACTATACACATCTGGGATTCCAGGGCTACAAGAGGATTTCCACGTTTCGAAGATTGTGGCCCTCCTTGGTGTCACGACTTATCTTCTTGGAATGGGGATAGGCAGCATCATCTTTGCTCCGCTCAGCGAGCTTGTGGGACGGCGACCAGTCTATATTGCCTCAATGATAATATTTTTGTTGCTGTTGTTGCCGAGTGCTTTAGCTCAAAACATTGAATCAATCCTTGTGAGCAGATTCTTCGGAGGATTCTTCGGAAGTGCATTGATGTCGAACTCGCCCGCATCTGTTAATGACATCGTCTCGGATAGGCACCGGGCTTTAGCATTCGGCTTCTGGTCTATTGGGCCCACCAACGGCCCTGTATATGGCCCAATCATAGGAGGGTTTGTGTTCCAATATCTTGGCTGGAGGTGGACAAATTGGATTGTTCTCATCATTGGGGGTGTGGTCCTGGTCCTGATAGCTTCCGTCAAGGAAACATATGCCCCAGTGATCTTGAAAAGACGCGCTGCGAGGAAACGAAAGGAGACACAGAACCCAAAGTGGTGGACACGCTATGATGATGGTGTCGGTTTTGCATCTTCACTGAGAATCAATCTCAAGAGACCCTTTGTGATGCTCCTAAAAGAGCCGATATGGTAAGCTATTCCCCGGCCATTCTACAAAGCCAAGACTAACACTCTCGCAGTATGTTTTGGGACGGCTATGTGGCAATTGTTTATGGCGTCCTTTACCTATGCTTCGTCGCATATCCAATCGCTTTCCAACAAGAGCGCGGATGGTCGCCAGGTATTGGTGGACTTTCATTCGTCGGTATAGGTGTTGGTGTCTTAATTGCCATTGCATGCGAACCTCTGTTCCGTCAAGTGATTAATCTTCACCGCAAGGACCCAGAAACCGGTATAGTACAACCAGAGGCTATGGTCAGCATCGTCTTTTTTGGTGCTACTCTTTTAGCCATTGGCCAGTTGTGGTTCTCGTGGACGTGTACTCCAAACGTTCACTGGGCCGTCCCCATCCTATCTGGTGTTCCCTTTGGGGTGGGTAACGCATGCGTCTTCATTTACGCCTCAAATTACATTGCTCGGTCTTATGGTATTTACGCCGCATCTGCACTTGCAGGAAATATGTTCACTCGGAGTATCATGGGAGCATTCCTTCCGCTTGCAGGTCCATCAATGTATAAGGCTCTGGGCTTGAATTGGGCAAGTACAATTCTGGGAATTGTAGAGGCAGCATGTATTTTGATACCTGTTGTCTTCTACTTTTACGGACACAGAATTCGAAAGGCAAGTCCCTTTATCAAAGAGGTCGAAAAATTGCAGGCAGCTTGAGAAATCTCCTTCGGCCAATATATAGATGTGCTTTACTTTTGTGCAATGCGAAAATTAATACTTATGATAAGTCGGACGTTCTATAACAACATCCAAAATTCATCTATTCTTAAACCTGTAGACTCGTGGTGATCTTATAAGATAAGGTGTCTTGACTACTAAAGACCGGGGTACAGTTGGTATATCGTCTGGAGCAGGTTACCCTTTTCTTTTCGCATTGAGAATAGGATACATCAAGTCGGAGTAAGCTTAAGAAATTTGCATATAGCAGATATGAAAATCACATATACAGCAAACATTCTAATTCAATGCGCAGAATCCACACTTCGCGGAACATTTTTCGGCATCCCACCTAGTAATCTTGAATTATCTCCACCGTTCTAACCCGAAACGGCTAGGTTATCCGCCAAGCTTTTTGTGCTCGTGGCAAATCCTGGATTCATGGAATACCTAGGTAGTGATTAGGGAGAAATAACCTTGGAAATCAGCGTGGTTGATAATCACTGGGCTGATAAATATCTGGGAGATAATATATAATTTCTCCGAATGTTGCGGCGAAATGACATGTCATGTCCACGCCCACGTGGGATGAGCCGAACTTACATCATCAGTAGAATGAAACAGAATTTCTAATATTTGCAGGAAGACAATGTATATAAACCTCAGTTTCTCCTGAACAGATTGTCTTAACATTCCATTCCATTGGTCAGACCCCATCAAAAATTTCTGTTCCCCGACTCTCGCTCTCACCACAGCCATGGCAGCAACATCCAAACCTACCCTGACAATCACACATGTCACCACTGCAACTGCCATTCTCAACATTGATGGGGTCAACTTCCTGACAGATCCCTTCTTCGGGGCTATCGAAGGGACAGAATATGATTCTACCGCAGTCTGGGAGCAAGTGGACCTGAAACAGTTCGGTTTTGAGAGCATTCCGCCACCACCACACCTTATCAACAAGCAAGGTCCAGCGCTTCAGCTCAACGAAATCCCGCCTATCGATGCTGTGCTTCTTAGTCATGAGGATCACCTTGACAATTTGGACCCAGAAGGCCGCAAGCTGCTGGATGGTCGAAAGGTGTTTACCACCGTTGATGGTGCTACCAACTTGCGTCCACGCCCGGGAGTCGTTGGCCTTCGACCCTGGGAAACTGTGACTTCTTGCATTGGAGGAAAAGTGTACCGAATCACCGGTACCCCTTGCAAACACTTCCCAATTGGAGAAGTTACGGGCTTCGTCCTAGAGACCGATTCGTTCGGCCTTGATTCATCTGGCAAGCCTAATGCGATCTATTTCTCCGGGGATACCGTATACATTGATGAACTGCGAGAGATTGGAAAGAGATGGCATATTACTGCGGCCATTTTCAACTTGGGCAACGCCACCTTTGACTTCCCAACTGGGCCTATTCAGATTACAATGGATGGTAAACAAGCCGTTCAGCTTGCCCGTGATATCGGCGCCGATGTCATGGTCCCAATTCATTTTGAATCGTGGGAACATTTCAAGGAGGGTCGGGCGGAGTTGGAGGATGTTTTCACCCAAGAGGGATTTTTGGATAAAGTGTGCTGGACAGCTCCTGGCGTTCCCAAGGTTGTTTTTTAACTTTGAATCTCTGAAAATTGCGATCCTATGGCCTCCATCTTGTGCTTTGTGCTTTGTTTTGTTCTGTATTTTCCCACTGATGTCCTAGTTAATTCAGATTAACTTAGTGAACTCAAAAGCTGAGATTTTACACTCAGTTATCCGATTTGTATTTTGTCAAAATGCACACCTCATAAATGGAACAATAGTCCACTCAGTAGAAATAGGATCTAAAAAGCACTTGGAATTGGATGTCTCGGGGCTTCTTGATCATGAGTCACGGCCGGTTCTCCTAGGTAACAGACAGTACTGGAAGACTCACCAGGCCATCACTGCCGTTGAACATCGACTCCCGCTCGAACAATAGCCTGGCACACTGAAATAGTACAGTTTGCGGCTGGAGGCCAAATGGAATTAGTGCCACGGGCGATAGAGTAGTCCCAGCCTTTCGAGTCCAATTCTCTGTGTAAGAATTGGCTACAGTGCACGAAAGTAAAACCATGGAAAAAGCGCTTCAGCCATTACCAGCAGCAAGGGTTCAATGACCACCGAGCGTTAATGAGGAAGAATACTATGTATTAGACAGGGTTTCCAAGTTGAAAACCACGGGTTTGGAGCCGAATGGAACATATGACCTTTTGTGAAAACCCCACCAACAGAAGTGTCAAAGCCATATAGATAGAGTAAAACCTTTACCGAGGAAAGGACAAGATCTCCATTCATTCTCCATGTTCGATCTTGAAATGCCAGTAGCAAGGGCCTGATTCAACAGTTGCAATGCCGAGGCACGGCCCGTTTCAACTTTACCCTTCGTTTCAGATTTTGAAGCGCGGAATGATCCAGCCCAAACGGCCCGCGGTCTTGTATATTCTCTGCAGTAAAGAACAGTGTCGGAGCTGAATGAAACCTCTCGCTTCCTATGAAAGTTTCCCCAACAGATATATCAAAGTCATAAAGATAGGGTAAACTATCCATTGCAGATAGAATCTCTGTCCACGCACCAGACTCTATCTTCACATGCTTTAGCTCGATATACTGCATCGACTCATTACATTTCTCAATAATATTGACGAGAGTTCGAGATGAGATTCTCACTTTGCGCAGGGACAAAAACCGTAGGTGAACCGTTGAGTCGAGTTGAAGACGATCAATACTCAGATAGTTTGTACTACTGACTGAGAGAGAAGTCAGGTTTGTTGAAAGCTCGACGATCCTCAACAAGTGGGCCGCACAGGATTGCTGGTTCGTCTGCGCATAGACGTGCAATCCAAGATACTGAAGGCGGCCAAGAGTCTGCTCAATCGGTATCCGCAATGTGCTGATATTCTCGGCAAATAACGGGGCAAAATCGTTCGTCATTGGTAACTGAATTTCAAGTTCTGTCAAGTTGGCCAGAGGCACATAGCATAACGACGTGAGTATGGAGTCAATCGATGCTTTTAGCTTATCATGGGACAGGAGTGCCAATGGCGGACCACGGAAGTCGAGACGTTTAAGATTGTGAAATTGGCGCAAGCATGAAGACAGCAAGGCGGCAAGGTCTTCCGTGTATAAGCTAACCTCTCGTATCGAACATGGGAAGGGGCCGTATCCAATGTCGACTTGACGCACATATTGGGCGTATGGGCTTTTGGATAGGTTCAATAGCCTTCCTAAAGATGGTAACTGGGCGGTGTCGTACGATGAATGGGCTATAGCTGTAATGTGTTGAAAGAGACGGGTCGAGGCACTGTGACAGAAGCTTTTGTTGACCAACCGGAGTTGAGCCAAATTCTTCCGGGTCTTGTCGTTCGTTATCCGGAATGCACGAGCAGTCGATGTCCTTGAAGAATATTGCGAAGTGTCGATCTCGATGTAAAATGTAATCTGCCAAACGATTGTTCAGTAGTGGCGCAGAGCTGGACTGGTACAAATCATACAAGGTCAATTATCTCTTGTGGAATATACATATCAATCAATGGATAAGCATCCTTGGCCAGGAATTATCCTGGTGAAAAGTTGATTATGGATTCCAGTGTTGCGGTGAGCCCCTGCGGTCTTTATCACTCCCAAATTTGGAAGAGAAAAGGGAGCCCAGCTAACGACAGAAAGAATTAGCAATCGTCTTCCTTTGAACGATTTTTCGGTAAAACTCAAAACATGATTTTTGCTCCGATGTACAATTTTGAAATTGATATTAAGTCAATCAAAAACAAAAGCATCATCCATGGACGTTCCACATTTAGTTGCGTCTGTCAATCGATCGAGTCTTGGCGGATAATCTAACCATTCTGGGGTAGGGTGGAGACCGGGAAGCGCCACTGAAATCCATCAGGTGGGTCCCTAAACGTTGTGCAACGTCGGGAAGCCCAAATAATCGGCGATTGAAATGGTGGAACCATGGATACTGCTCGGTATCCCGCCTGTCCTCCGATTGAAGTGGTGCAGTCACGTGTACCCTGGCGTCTCCCCTCTTTGTACACTTCAGTAGAGACGATGTATCATATGTGGCTGATAAATCATGGACCAATATCCTTCCAACGTTGGGTGTATAAATAATTGCACTCTATCTTCTGAATAACTGCATTAATCCCAAGACCCTAGAGTTACGACTAAATCCGGTAACTTCGATTTTTACAATATGCGGTGAGTCTCTTCATGAGATTTGTAATACAAACTGTGCTCTAACACTCAATTAGAGACGAATCCAGTCCCCCCACAAAAGCTGAGGAAGAGGCCTATTACGACCTTGGTTCATATCGTCGATCAGTGACCACTTCGTCGGCGGAAGCTCAATTGTGGTTCAATCGCGGACTGATATGGGCTCATTCTTTCAACCATGGGGAAGCGGTTCGATGCTTTGAACGAGCTGCCGAAAGTGACGCCAATTGCGCCATGGCGCTATGGGGAATTGCGTATGCGACTGGGCCCAACTACAACAAGGCGTGGAGATATTTTGACCCAGAAGATCGCCAGACTTCTATCAAGAAGGTCAATGATATCCTTGCCCGAGCGTCTAAGTTAGCGAGCCAGGCTACACCAGTCGAGCAAGCGTTGATCGGGGCAATCGGCACTCGTTTCCCACCAATTGATTACATCCCCGAGGATCTGGGCCCTTTCGATCGCGCGTATGCGGACGCGATGCGCTCTGTGTATCATAAATTCAGTGAAGATGTGGACGTGGCTGCGCTATTCGCAGAAGCACTGATGTGTATCACTCCGCGCGGGCTATGGGACCTGAACACCGGTAAACCAACCGGGGATCACACAATCGAGGCCCGCGAAGTGATTGAGCTGCAACTGAAGCAAGATCCTGGTCGCAGTCATCCAGCAATCTGCCACTTGCACATACACATGATGGAGATGTCGCCATTTCCAGAATTGGCTCTGCCGGCTGCGGATCGGCTGCGTGGCATGGTTCCGGACGCTTCGCATATGTTACACATGCCGACGCATATTGATGCCGCCGTTGGCGACTATCGCCGTGGTGTCGACTCCAACGATGAAGCGATACTTGCCGACGACATCTACTTTGCCCGAGCGACGGGTACGACTATATACGCGGCTTACCGGGTGCATTACGTTTGTGCAAAATTATATTCCGCTATGATGTCCGGCCGATTCATAGACGCGATGTCCGCTGCGGAAAAGCTTGAGCAGATCATTGATGCGAATTTGCTGTCCGTCAAAAGCCCCCCAATGGCAGACTTCGTCGAGAGCTTCCTGGGAAGTAAGGCGCACGTGCTAGTGCGGTTTGGTCGCTGGGAAGAGATCCTTGACCTCAAGCTTCCCACCGATCGCGATACGTATTGTGTAACTACAGCTACCATCCATTACACCCGTGGGCTTGCGTTTGGCGCGCTTAGAAGGATTGCAGAAGCCGAAGCCGCTCAAAAGGAGTTCGAAGCGGCGCGCAAGGCCGTTCCTAGCTCGCGACTTAACAGCATTCCATGCAAGCAGGAAGATGTTCTCGCAGTCGGCTCTGCTATGCTTTCTGGTGAATTGGAATATAGGAAGGGAAATATCGAGACGGCGTTCCATTTCCTTCGGGAAGCCATTGTACGCGAGGATGCACTCGCGTACACTGACCCGCCTGCCTGGATGCAGCCAGTCCGCCATGCGCTCGGTGGCCTGCTCCTTGAGCGTGGGCGTGTTGAAGAAGCAGAAACGCTGTTCAAGCAGGATCTTGGCTTCGCTCTGGACTATCCTCGGCGTAAGGCAAAGCTCAATAATGTTTGGGGATTGCATGGCTTATACGAATGCTTCACTCGCCTTGGAAAGGGCCAAGAAGCTGCTTTCATTCAGCCGGCACTGGATATTGCTTTGGCATGCGCCGACGTTCCAGTAAAGGTCTCATGCTTCTGTCGAACATCTGCGGTAGCAAAAGATGGATGTTGCTCATGATTTACCGTTGGTTGGGCAGTGGCAGTACCTCTTTTTTGTTATCGTCATTGAGAGCTCTAAATATCTCTCTTCTCTCTAAATCTGTGCCTTTCTGTGTCTACATTCTACCTCGCATTCGAAATTCCATTAAGTCTAGTCCCCCACTTACAGTAGGTAACGAGGCAGAAATAGAAAATGTCTTGGCGGGATATGCTTCCCCATTAGGCAAGTGAACCGCAGAATTTAATAGTTGCCGGGTGGCGGATCATAAATCATTCACCAGATATTGATCAGATTCATTTGTCAGGATGATTAATTCCCTGGCTACCACTTTTCTAACCTTATATAAACCATTATCTAGAATGAAATAGATCACGACATACTAAGAAATAGACCTCTCGAGTTTGATCTTACAAAAAGGCCAAGTTCAAAATGTCTCCTACATTGAACATCACCCACATTGGCACCGCCACCGCCATCCTCGAAATCAACGGATTCAACATGCTCACTGATCCATTCTTCTCACCTGCTGGATCTACGTGGCCAATGACCGACAAGGTTGCCATTACCGTGGAAGACGATCCTGCTCTCCGTCTCGAGCAACTCCCTGTCATTGATGCTTTGCTTCTGAGCCATGAAGATCACCCCGACAATCTGGACGAGCTAGGCCGGCGCCTTCTAGATGGCCGCCGCGTCTTTACCACCGTTGATGGTGCCAAGAACCTGTCTCCCCGGCCCGCGGTTCATGGCTTAAAGCCCTGGGAAAAAATAGACACTGTCATCGCCGGACAGAAACTCCAGATCATTGGCACTCCAACGCAGCATTTGCCTGGTGGTGAATGCACTGGCTTCATCATCACAGGAGAAGGATTCGGAACTGGTCGCGACGGTCTTCCCAACGCAATCTGGTTCTCAGGCGACACTGTGTACATGGATGAGTTGAAGAAGATGGCAGACGAGTATCATATTTGCGCTGCCGTGCTCAACCTAGGCAACGCACATGCCCCTATGGATCTTGAGGACCCTACTGGTCCCCTGCTGCAGATTACCATGGATGGCAAATCGGCAGCTCGGTTGTTCCGTGAAATCAAAGCAGATGTTCTGGTCCCTATGCATTATGAGTCGTGGGGCCATTTCACGCAGTTCGGGAAGGAGCTGGCCGAGGATTTTGAGAGTGAGAGCGTTATGGATAAGGTGTGTTGGCTGAAACCAGGAGAGGCAGTGTCTGTTTTGTAGGTCATCTATATATATTCAATAGAAAGTTCAGACAGTGAGACAGTCTACCAGTGTTTGCCTTGTTTGTCGGGTTTTATCTACTATACATGTTATATTTACATTTGATCCGCACAATTCGCATAAGGGATGCTATACATAAACTTGAAATAGTCCAACCATGCAATTCCCGTATATGTGACGGAAATATATCTAGCACCTCGTCGGATCCACCACATTGCACACCTGGCCGCCCAGTCCGCAGAGAATACAGCATTTCCAACAGATGAGAGAAAGGAGGGTAGAACGATGTGGCGGTAAATTATATCAGGCTCATCAAAAAAGGAACGAGCGTGCGGCAGGAACGTCCTTCGTTTGGACTGAGAGTCACGTTGTGGCCGTGCATTTCTCCAGAATGGATGGAACTCAATCTCGCTGCCAATATACCATACTTCTGGAAGCGTCTGGCAGGCGGGGTTGGTCGCTCTACACTGCTTGAATAGTTTGATAAGTCGGGTAGCTGAATCGCAATTTGAGCCAAGTGCATCCTCGCCATCGCAGTTATGAGCCAGGATCAAAACGTCGGAGTTTGAAAGAGTTGGTATCACTTTTTTAAAGTCACTGTGGTTCCAATCAGTCCCAAGTGTCAACTTGCGAATGCAGGCTACCCCTTCTTCACGCTCAAGGCCTTTGATGATTCCTTGGATAAATGCTCCGCTTCCCTTAGTGATTGTAAAGCGCTTCCGTCTGAAGGAGTAGGCGGTACCCCAGATCCAGTCGAAGACTTTGATAAACGAACTCATATAACGATCCGGGTAGACATGGTGGAGTGCATGAAACTCCGGGCCCACAAGTATCCAGTTGGTATCCTTCGGGGCGGTCTTGTAGATGAGATGGTTTGAGTCGCGGCCACATGTGATGATGACAAATGTAGTCCTTAGGGTTTCAAAGCAAATTATAGACAAAAGGTGATTTCTTGACACGAGGCCGTTAGGCGTCACAAAATTGGCAAAGAGATACCCTAGCGTGCTTCCAACGATTTGGAGTGCTAGCTCAAGCGGCAAGGCTTGAAATCGATTCTGCTGAAGACCCACGTACGCCGTATGCTGGCGAAAGCTCGGACAAATATAAGATAGGCAGCGACTTATTGCTCCAGCGCTGCGATGACAGCACCATCAAAGCCACTACAAGACTAATATTCGCTTCCACCGCTGGAGACAAGTAGGCGAAATGGAGATATTTGGGGAACAAATTCTGACAAGGAATAAAAGCTCCATGGTCCTGAGGTCCTTTATGGAACTTACTAAAAGGATGAGCATTATCGGGAATGGAGCCTAGCCAACTTCGGACTCATCTTTGAACAAGACGTGCCGGTCAGCCCCTATGCTTCAGCAATCTGGAAGACAGTCAATAAGTGATATTCCCGGGGCCGTAATTGTTAAACTTACGGCATCTCCTCTCCAGGTAAACTACTATAGTAGCCCTCTCAGAAAAGAGAATTAGAAAACTCGCTGCTCTAGTAGCCCACTCTCTCACAGTCTTCACTATATATCTAGTATCCACTCAGCTACGCAGACGATTTTGTCCTCTCCTAAGGTTTGTCCGGGTATAATCAACGGATGCACCACTGATGCTATCGTCTTTATATACTCGGCTCGTTACGGACAGGTTCTCTAAGAACATGAAACTGCTATACGAGTTATAGAAGACTAGACTCGAGCCCTAAAATTACACTATCAAGCTGTAGACTGAGGAAGACTCCTCAAACTCATCTACGAAGGTGTATAGCGCTCAGGGTTCAAATCTTACCCGGGATTGGTGCCTGGATGTCTCAGGCTGAATTTGGCCTGCCAGAAAAATAAGAATATCTGAATTACCATTACAGAGCCCTTAATAAGCAAAGTACCTTCCCTAGGTAGCGGGTAATTCCTAGGGAGGATGGGTAAGACGAAGCTTTTAATCTCAAATGCATGCATGCATCTCCAGTTTTGGAGGGAGATATGGGAGGAAAAGCCGCGCTGGATGGGCTACAATACACAGTAAATGGATGCCTAAAAGTGGTATAAAATCCAGGCCAAATTCGGCACTAAGGCACCAATCCCGGGCAACGTTTGAACCCTGAGCGCTATACACTTTATTCAGTTCAATTTCGCCGAGCTACTACCGACATATATATCCTCACAACCTTATCCAACCTGGTGTCGTCTCAGCAATAATTTATTTATAGCTGAGTGTGGGTCTCCATACCTCTGGTAGGTGCTAAAACCAATTAAAGTAACCCATCAGCCAGCAAAACCGAAAAGCTTGAAATTTCTACCTTGCAGAGTTCTATTAGCCCGTCCCCGACACATGAGAAGGAGACTTGATAAAAATTTCCCAATTTAGCCCTTAATAAACATTTTCAAAGCATATTGGGTCGTTGTTAACCCGGAAATAAAATCATACTACAAATTAGGCAGGTTGTAGTTGAAAGGATTGAGGATTAGAGGTATGCCGTTCACATTTCGTTAGCACCCCTGATTCTTTTAGGAAATGATTTACAAGAGGAACCGTTCTAGCGCTGTTTGCGCGGTACTTTATCTTAGAACGGCTAGATTCCCCGCCAAGCCTTTTTATTGAACCAGATCTGCGCTACTCCGTACTTTGCCGTTAAACGTACAACATACTCGATATCCGACGCTTCCTGCCAAGTGTACTACTAGTACTCCGTAGTACTTAAGGGTATAACAAATCCCTTTAATATATATAGACGACGAGAAAGAGTATTATAGTCATCCATCACAAGACACTTTGTTCTTTTTAGCTTCTTAGAACTCGCATCCTGTTTGTGCTTGCAATGGCGCCTATTCACCCTGGTATTCTGGTCTACGGCTACCAGGCGATTGATGTTGTCGGGCCCATCAATCTCCTTCACTCCGTCAATTCTGCGTTTTTGCAAGTGTCCAAAATGTTTGGCCCTATCAATGAAGTTGCTATCTCTCAGCCTCGAGGCGTCGATGGGATCTCACTTGTGATTCCTAGGAGATACGACCGGAGCGGACAGCAGATCAGCACCCATGAAATTTTCTATTATCAGACAGTCAAAGTTAGATTTCAAAGAATTAACGTACTTCACTCAAAGTACTGAGAAATCCCAACGTTGTCATTTCTTCAACTGTACCCTGAAATCCATATGTAGGTCCAAAAAGGAAAGGTCCGAAACGGAAAAGTGGGGCCAAACCCCGATTTGGTTGCATATTCCGCCAAGACTATTATGTCATAGCATTTCGGTATCCTTCTAGACCTCCAAGGCTTGGGGATTTTCAATATTTCATCTCCCCAAATACAATGAAAGTCAAGCAGAAATCTGTTTGTCAGAATTGTAGAAACCGGAAGCTAGGGGTATGTGCTCACGTCATTTGCCACGTTGGGATTGGACCACTGACGTTTTTATATTTTTAGTGCGATGGGAAGCATCCAGAATGCAGCCAATGTGTTCTTTCGGGTCACAAGTGCGACGGCTATCGAACAGATTGGAAATTTATATCACACACTCCGATGATCTCGTCTACTCCAGAGCAACACAACCAAGCTGCGCTTGTTCGAAAGGAGAGCCAAGAGACGTTATTACGTGCCGATCAACAAGACTCGCCAACCGGACCTATACCCCTTCAGGTCTATCTGAACCCCCTTAAAGTATGTAATCTCGCAGAGTTAATAACGAAAAGTTATGTTCCCCAAGGCGAAGGGATTATCCAAACGTGCAACTCGGACTATATTCAGCCTCGAATCTGCGGGTCCTGGGTTGAAGTGCTGTCGAGCCTTCCATGTCTGAACACCACCAGTCTGGTTCTTCCGAGGGCAGTCGCAGCATTGGGAGCTTCACTGCTATCTCAGTCGAGCGAATCCAACATGACTCGCTCCCAAACCTATGACATGGCAATCCACACACTCCGGCAAAGCTTTGGCTTGAATCCCCGTTCCCTTAGCACTGAACAGATACTAGCTATTATGTGTCTTACGCTAGTTGAGGTACTATTCCCCCAGTCCGACATGTATCTATGCGCTGGCTAATTCGTCAAAGCTTATGATTCCAGATTCCGTCACTGCTCTAGCATCGCACACCCAGGCTGTAGGCATGTTGCTACATGCCCACGGGCCGCACATGTGTAGTTTGGGATTACTACATAAGATATTCGTCGGTTTTCGACCTCTTCTGGTTCGTGCTCTGCCACTCTGATCTTTCCGCCCGTATGGCTGTTGAGCTTGGATATAGATAATACAGGCGATACGAAGCCGCCAGCCTACATTTTTAGCATCGCAATCATGGATCGACACCCCGTTCTCTCATTTCCGCCCATCACTCATGCAAAGCCTCCTTAATGAAGTTGTCATCCTTCCCGCCCTGCTCCACCAAAGCGATTCCGTCCTAGGAAGCCTAGCCCAGGGCCACTCGTCCGATATCAACAAGATACCCCGTTCATTCATCAATGTACTCATCCGCCTTGATGAGTGGGAAGCAGTGTTGCAGAAAGGAGATCAACCTTGTTATTGGCGATGCGGTTATGTGTCACCAGCAGTAGAATCGACGACCTCTGACGATACACATCTACCTCTTTTTTGGTACCCCAACATCACCATGGCCAACTCTTTTACCCACCTATGGGCCTTCCGAATTATTTGCCTCTCCGAACTCAGGAGATACATTGCGCATTTCCTTGGCCGTGACCAACAGCCAATCTCGACCGGGCATCCTTTTATGAATTACGATAATATCCAAGCTCAGATGATCACATTTGCCAAAAGTATATCTCTGAGTATGGTCTACCTACTACAAGAGGAGATGAGACTTTTTGGGCCGGCATCTACCATCTTCCCACTCCAGATGGCCTATAAAATATACAAGTCACATGGCTCTGGGCAGCAGGCTGAGATTGCCTACCTTGAGGGAATCGTTGATGAACTCCATCAAAAGGGCCTGAAGTCTGCCAGAGCGCTTGTATTTGATGACTATATGAAACGATAAAATGCAGCATATCTCCAAATACCATAATGATACATGTAATGGCCCCAAGTCTGGTTGCCTTTAATACTCATAGAGCCTCAGGATCTCTGACCCTACCTGTCAGCCCTTCCAGTGCCTGTCTTTGTTCTCCATGAGCTATGTCAGATACCTGATAGCTTTAGGTGCTGTCGATTGACCACACCTAACCCTCGTATTCTTACTGTGTACGTGGATATTCATACTCGTATATCTATCTGCTTGTGCGTTGTAGTTTATATAAACTTAAAATAGACGTAGTTGGGCTTTTGTCATTTTACAGGACGTGAAAAGCAATGCTGCCTGCGCCCATATGGAGGTTCAGAGTGTTTAACTGGAGAAATGGGCATAGCGGGTTGCGGATACATAGACAATTTTAAGTTACTCCTATTTGTGAACACTTGTACTGTAGATACAGTAACGTAGACCTCAGTGACGATGGTGGCACCTTCTGCCAGCTGAGATCGTCCCTTGTTTAAGCCGTTGGTATGTGAGTCGCTTGAAATTGTCATAGAGTTGAATCGGCCCTTTGCAGATTTGGATATGCGGCCAGGGCTAATGCTGAGAACCGCTCACCTGGATGGACTCATCTGTCACATTCATATCTACCTAGACAGGTACCTTTGACCAACTTTAGGCACAGGATTAGCCGTATGGCTGGACGAAGTGCCCACCTGAGCAGGTGGTGAGTTAGGCAGGAACCTTGGAACCTTGGACATGCTCCGTAGATGGATTTGGTTTTCTGCCACTCCATTCTCAGTCCCCAGTTCCAAGGTTACTTCCAAGGTTGTCTCTCACTTATCCATCCTCTCACATCCCCACTACATCTCTCACATCTCCATAATGCAGCGGCACCATCAAAGCAGCGATGAGTCTGGTACTCCCAGTTCTGCTATCTCATCTACGTTGCGTAAAGATATTGACCTTACGAACCGATTATCCGCCTTGCTTGATGCTGCACGAAATGAAGAGCTGACATCCGAACTGCAAATCCTTTCCTCAGCAGAACCTCATGAGGTGTTGAGCCGGGTTCTATCGCCAAGTTCCGTTGTTTCTAGAGCCTCCTCTTTCGCATTTTTCAACAACGCACAGCAGGCGAGTTCGGTTGGGTTTCGCAGTGTCGGGTTTGGCCAATGTGGGATTGTCTTTGAGCGGCCTGGCCGCGCGTATGTGGTCAAGATCGCCCGCTCATCATTTGAAGATGCCCTTTGGGCGGATCTCCAAGCCCACTTGGCAGTGTACCACGCCTTCGCAAACCAGCAGTCCGTTGAAGTACGAACTCCCAAAGTCTTCTCATATGTGTCAAAATCGAACAATGAGTGGTGGGACTCGCATCTTGAGCTTTTTCACGGATCCCACCTGTCCTTCCCTCTACCGGCAATGGCGTTGATCACAGAACGAATACTTCCGCTACCCAAACTCGCTCGACAAGCTCTAATAGATGCCTACTGCCCTGCACCATCGCAACTTGCTGTAAGGGCTCACGACACTAACCGTGATTGTTTGGCACGAATCTATCTTGGCTGTCGCCGAGGTGTGAATGACCCGCCTCCTGCAAACTTCACTTTAAGAAATTTCAACTTGTGTCTGGATCAGATGATCGAGCTCAATCTACCCATCCAACATTATGCCAAAGCTATCGGCCAGGCTATGGCAATTATGCATTGGTCAGCAAACGTGGATTGTTACGACGTTGAATTTGTCCTTGGTAGTGAAGGAGAAACATCATACACCCAAGAAATCTGTCGTTTGTCGGGGCTCAGCGTGGAACATCTTGCATCAATGCCTCCTCACACAGACCTTGATAAAATGATGCGTACCAACTTTCGCCGCCGAACCGCTCGTGTCTGGGTCCTTGATTTCAATCTGTGCAGTAAATGGGAAGAACAAATGGGCCTTGAAAGGCCAGATGACTTGATCGCTCATCTCGTGGCAGTATTCTTTGAAAATGATCCGTATTACCCTCGCCCATCACAAGATCTTGAACCCGACAAGTCTCTCTGGTTCACGTTCAGCTCCTCATACCGTGACGCAGCAGCGAGTGTCCTGTCAGTGCCAGGGAAGGACCCACGACTCGCATTGCTTCCGCAGAAGTTTCTTGACGCTTGTGTACTGCGACAATCGGAAGGTTCAGTTTAGGGGGAATTGGCGCCCGGAGGATAATATCTTTTGTTGTGTCGGAAGGGTTTGTTCTATCATTCTCTTGCTTTTCAAGGACTCGGTCAAGGACCAAACTTGCTTTGCTAAATGAATACCCTATCATTATCATGCTTGCTACAAAACGTATTTGATGAGCCAAACTTGCGACAGTCAAATGAATTGAGCCACSTAGTATTCTCGTATGGAAGCTCACATTTCTCATTCAACTCGCGTTACTCCTATATAATTCCCTTCTGCTGCACGACAATAAGACAATTCAGCTAAGAGTAATTGATTCCAAATCAGAATAAATTATCATGTTAGAAGTATATTGTAGACAACACGGGCTCTGCTGAGATCCAAGCTGCAACTCGCTGAGCTCCTTACTAGATGAATCGCTTCATATCAATTTCTTCCTTCGCATCATTGTTCCCTCTCACATGGAGAACTGAAGCCTTCCCGTTTGACCTGACCTTTGTCATGTGACGGAGTCGTTCCTTCCTCTCCAGAGCTGTCCAAGTACACAAACTGCCTCGTTACCTTCTCCTCTCTCTTTTGCTTCCCCCCTCTCCAGCGCAGTCACAATGGACCCTATGTGAGTGAAGTACACCCAAACAAGACCATCTGCTAATGAGGATTTCGAATGCCTAGTACTGGCAAAAAGCGTGGCAGAGTTGATGAAGAAGAAGACCAGGACCACTACCCCCCGAGGTACAGGTCACCACCCTTCTGCCAGCACTGTGGAGCAAAATCCCACCCAGGAGTATGCGTCCCCCGCTGCCCTCGCTGTGAGAAAAAACACCCTGGGACGTGTACAGCGTTCTGTAGAAAGTGCGCAGACATCGGCCATTCCTGGCGCCATTGCAGGCTGTTTGTCCCCGAACATATATGGCGAAAGCAGCGCCGTGGAGTACATACAATTATTCAGAATGTCAATATCACTGTTCCTGTTGTCGACCCTGCGCCAGTGGTGACTTCAACATCTCTCAACGGTGCTATTCTCACTCAACTCGATACAGCCCTCAGTGGGTTCCATAGCAAGGCAGGTGTCCCCATGCATTCACGCATCACCATGAACAACGTGAATATCACGACGAACATTCTCACAAACAAAAGAGCTTCTCCCATTGCTCCGGACACCTGGCTACTGAATAGAGTAAAACGAGCTCCCACCGAACCAAGGTCCAGCATCCCTAATACTAGACCTGTTCCTACAAACTCCATTCATACAAAGCCCGCTTTTGCCCAGCCAGCCTTCGCTCGACCAGCATTTTCCCAGCCGATGTACTCACAGCCGGTATTGGGCCAAACTGCGTTTTCCCACCCGACTTTTTCACGGAAGAATGATGTCGGGATGACCCCAGCTTGGCCCGGTCAGAAGCAACTTTTTGCTCATGCGAGATGACAAGCTGCCCACTCGTGTCATGGAAGTTTAACGGGATAAAGATGAGATATGTCTATCGTTGTGTATCACCACCCTGCTCTGTGCGGATTTGAATGACTGGCAGTTTGATTTACTTTCCTAGCATGAGCTAGCCGTATCAGCTCCTTGTATAACCTTATTAGTCCCTGCAATTCTGGTTGATGAAGTCTTAATTCGAGTGTCTCCGTCATTTAGGGTTGTGTAAATTGACGATAACACCGCTTCAGGTAGGGATCGACCCCGCAAAGTCCGCCATCAGAGGCTTTCACACTCTAGAGACCCCTATAAACCCAATTCGCACTCGAAAAAAATGTCTTATATCTCCATCAGACCCCCGAAAGTCCATACTAGCGAAGGAGCAAAGTGCGCCCCACCAACCGACTTCATCCTCGGGACATGGCACGTAACCCACTCCAGCCTCCCTTTGTGGAAAGGAAAGCGCAACGTCAACATCACCTACTCCCTACTCCCCACAGATTCTGCCGGTGTACAAAAGATTGACGACCTGGTACAATACCAAACCGTTGGCTCTGAGAAAATCAAATCGGTTCACGGTATCGACACACCAACGCCAGGTAACACCGGCGCCTGGGATTGGCGTGGCAAAGGCTGGCTGATGATCGCGAGCTCGCACTGGGAGTGTCTCGGGTTCGGTCAGACCGACGATGGTAATCAGTGGATTGTCACGTATTTTGATAAAACACTATTCACTCCTGCTGGTGTTGATATCTATTCTCGGAAGAAAGAGGGGCTTACTCGGACTACCGTCGAGCAGATACTCGATGCTCTTAGGGGACTTGGGGCTGAAGGGATTACCGACCTCGTTAATAGCGTCTTTGAGATTCCTCGGAACTAGGGTCGAAGCTAGAGGTCAGTATGTTGTTCAATTCTTTTCGGAGTCTCTGGAAAGCAGATGGCTCAGCTTGTTGAGTCCTGACAGCGCGACGGTGGCAAAATGTCGGGGACTTTGACATCTCTAACTTCGAGTTGGGCATGGCCAAGTTGGTCTGCACGTCTGGATTCATGTTCATCGACCCCAGGGGAAAGCTGCTGAACACCACCGTCTCTTGGTTCTCAAGCGACTCACCGCTTCTCCCAATTCCCTGCCACACGAACATCTGAATGTGACAGTGACCATCGAACTCCCATGAGCGGCCCTTTGCTACGAAGTCTGGAGCCTCTTGCTGTCCGAGACCAGGTGTCGCATCTCAATCCTTCAAGTCTACAGGTCTGCTTCCGGTGGGGGCTTCTCCGCCTATCACAATCCACATATGCGATGGCCCCGACGTGATGTCGAGGAACGGAAGTCCATTCTCGTGGAAAGAAAGGAGACTGTGTGGTAAATAAAGCCAACAAGGCATAGTTAAATGATATTGACGTCGATATTTATATCTACACAGTCATCAACATGCTAGCATTCTTATACCAGCTCAGCAGCGGATTCTCCCCGTTCCGCGTCTCTGTATCCTCAATGTAAGCCCAACGATGCACGAACTCCTCATGGCTCGCGACCTGCGTCAGCTTCCCCGTGATAGCACGATACATATCCTCGACGACATTAAAGTCCGTCGGGAAGAAGATATCGAAGTAGCCTTGGTGGACCTAAAGGAAAATTAGCTAGATTCATAGTTCACATTGAAAATATCCACATACAAAAGGAGTCGACACTGGCACTGTCTGCCGCTGATACCGAGTCTGCACAACCGGCGCGTTGATGCCGGGCACGGCATCTGGCAAGGAATTGAAGTCACTAGAGACGAGACGGTGTGCCGGGAAGTACTGGTTCAGAACATCGAAGAACTGCATCAGTCGGGTGGGAATGTACTCAGGCAGGGAGTATTCCTGCCGGAAGGGCGCGGCGGAGCGGAGACCGCGGAGGAGCGGTGGGCCCAAGGGACTTGGGAAAGGACGGCGGGCGGCGGCTTGGCGCACGCGTAGGAAGCGAGCCGCGGCTGGGTCGAGCTGGTTGTTGTAATACTCGTGGAACTCCCCATCCGCATCGATGAGCACACCACCCTGTTGTGGCATTTCGGTGCCTTGTTGGTAGCGGATGGTGTCGTGGGCGAAGTTATCGAAAACCTCCAGGGCCAGGAAGAAACACGGGGAATGAACGTATGTGTCCCAGTCGAAAATTGACCGATTCACGATCTCGACGTGGTCCCGGTGTCCCTTGGCACTGAGCTTGTCGGTCAAATTCTTGTACTGTAGATCTGCTAGTGCGGGCGAGATCTCAATGATCTTGAACTTGGTGCGCTGGTACACCTCGTAATCGGTGTCACGGATGAAATCCAGAATGTTTAACATCATGGTGCCGTTTCCTGCACCCATTTCGTAGATGATCAGATCGTGGTACGGGTATAGGGTCAGCTTGTAGTTCGACACCAAGTACCGCGCAATGGTCTCGCCATAGTATGGTCGGAAAAGTTCTGTCGGTGTATGCCACAACTGTCGCGCGATATCTGGGTTCGTCGCATCCAGCTTGTCTTCAAACTCCGTGTACCGTTCACCAAGGAGTTTGTGGAACGCCGGCCCGTCTTCGATGTTGTTGAAGTCGAATGGCTCTCCGGGGCTGAAGATTGTCGCGTGTTTGGAAAAGTATCCGTAATGCGGGTTGTAGAGGCTGTCTACGAATGCAATGTCAGAATTATCCTTGCTTCAACTTAGCTGCCGAACTCACCATCGATGAACTCGCGCGTCAGCATCTTGACCTGCCGCGGCCGTTCGCGGCGGTTGCGTAGCTCCTTCGCCGTCACTGTCGGGTACGTCCTGTACTCCTCATCAATGTTCTTGGGGTAATCTCCTCGTTTTGTCCAGAGCTGGATATCATCGTGCGGTTTGCGCTTCACGTTGACAGGTGTGCGCCGCGTGAGAAATGACCGAGATTGTGGTCGAGTAAGTACGGAAGGTGACCGCCTTAATGATCGACATGCTGGATGGCGGAAGAGCTGTCGGAACAGCTGGGTAAGGACTGGAGAGTCCATTGTGAATGCAGAGCTAAGCTCAAGGTTGTTCCGGGGAAGAAGAACGGTGTTTCCGGATAATCTTTCCTGCCTCAGGCAGTGTAGCACGTGCCTTAGGCAAGACTCATCACCTTCAATTTCTTCGACACTTCGGAAATTACAAGGTTTCTAAGGTCGAACGTAAGCTCAATTAAAAGAGAAATCATTGAATTGGCCTTCAATACTCCATTTCATCAACTACGTACAGGCTGGTTCTCATCTTCCACCAAAGGAGCCTGATGGTCCGAGCTTCATATCTCCCGTCTATGCGCATAACCTCAATTCTCAAGACATAAAACGACACTGGAAGATGCCAGATCACTCGGCGGCATACGTGGGTACAGCCTTCGTGGCTGGCGTCTGCTTGGCATTCGCATATCAAGAGTTTTCACGTCCCGGGCAGGAGGATAATGTGACAGAACAATTATCACCGACGAGTGGCCTCGTCGCCCGACCTGGCCCGCCCAGTATTGTGGAAGGCATCGAAGGCTGCATTGGAAACACGCCTCTATTCCGAATCAAGTCACTATCTGACGAGACGGGATGTGAGATTCTAGGCAAAGCAGAGGTATGTAGGCTTGGTATTTCGCATGCCAATTCGAAACGAGCTAGCAATGCGCTAACAATGCCCGCAGTTTCTAAATGGCGCTGGGCAAAGTTCAAAAGACCGAGTTGCTCTAAGCATGATTGAGATTGTATGCTAAAATAGAACGCAAAAAAAACCATCTACATTAGGTCAACATCACTAACCCCAACCAGGCAGAAGAAGAAGGTATCCTGACACCGCGTTCAGGCGATACAATCTACGAAGGAACATCGGGATCAACCGGCATTTCCCTAGCAACACTAGCCCGGGCAAAGGGCTATCTAGCACACATGTACGTATACGCCACACTGGTTTCTCGCCCAATTGCAAAAACACTCATGCACATGCAACCCAGCTGCCTGCCGTCCGACCAGGCAATTGAAAAATCAAACCTACTTCTGAAACTCGGGGCAATCGTGGACCGTGTCCCACCAGCACCAATAGTGGAGAAAGACAACTTCGTCAATCGCGCACGAGCACTGGCAAAGACGCACACGGCCTCATCGGGCATCCCCTCTGCGTCAGCGGAAGAGCAATCCGATCTCCCCGCGGCAGACGACCGCATGACCCGTGGCCGTGGCTTTTTCGCCGACCAATTCGAGAACGAAGCTAACTGGCGCGCCCACTATGAAGGGACCGGCCCAGAGCTGTACGCCCAGTGTGGGGGCCGGATTGATGCGTTTGTAGCGGGCGCCGGCACCGGTGGGACCATTTCCGGCGTCGCGAGATTCTTGAAGCCCTTGCTGCCTAGACTTACTGTTGTGCTGGCTGACCCGCAGGGAAGTGGACTTTTTAATCGAGTGGTCTACGGTGTTATGTTTGATGTCAAAGAGAGGGAGGGAACACGTCGGCGTCGTCAGGTTGATACTATCGTTGAGGGGATTGGGATTAACCGTGTCACGGCGAATTTCGAGGCTGGGAAGGAGTTGATTGATGATGCGGTACGTGTCACTGATGCACAGGCTTTGGCTATGGCTCGGTGGCTGGTTGAGAAGGATGGGATCTTTATTGGGAGTAGCAGTGCGGTCAACTGTGGGTTCATTAACTGTTTGCGTATTACATCTGTGATTTACTAATGACGAATTCTAGGCATCGCTGCTGTGAAGACAGCAAGAAAGCTTGGCCCTGGTCATCGGATTGTCACAGTACTTTCTGACTCTGGCTCAAGACACCTGTCTCGGTTCTGGGCCAAAGCGGGAGATGTGGGTGGCGCTGTTGATACGAAGCTTGAAGATGTCATGAATGCACGGGACGAGGATTTCCAATAGATAGATTAATTGGATATGATATGGTAGTCATGGCTATGGCTATGGATGTCGATGCATTTATCGATGATCGATCACTGGCCCCTTAGTAGTATTATTCGGTTGCACCCAATCGTCATGTTCGAGAATTTATAAAAATGCCCAAGAAGCTGTTTGGAGCAGACGCCTTACTGTCGGTTGTCTTGGTCACTTCTTTGATGCCGAGCTGCTCAACCTCTTCCTGGGCAGTGTCTTCGGACGCAGCATCGCTATCTCCAGTCTCATCTTTGACTTCCCCCACGGCTGCTTCACATTCCGGTTCATCCTTTATCTCGTCCAGTGTTTCTTCTTCCTGCTGCTGCTTTTCAGACTCCGCCTGTTCCTCCATGCTCCCGGTCATTCCAGAGGTAAAGCCCTCGCCAACAAAAGCACGCAGCAGCTCAAACTCAACCTCATGTCGCGATCGGCCCTTGAACCGACTTTGGATCTGACCCCAGGTAAGATCTGATTGGGTGCTGAGTCTGGACAGAGTTTCCAACTCAGGCTGCGACCAGGCGGTGGAAAGGGGAGGCGGATTGGCGAGGCGGCGGGTCCAATGATTGTAGAACCAGTGCCAAACTGTCTGGTATTCGCGACCTGGCAGCATGTGCATCACATCGCTGGCCTTCTTTTCTTGTTTGTGCATCATGCACACGATCAACTTTGCTTCATCGGGTGTAATGGGCTGCCTTTTGCTTGGGGTGTTTTCCATGGGGTACGGCGTTGGGACCAGTGTGATGGTCGTGGTCTTGGGGGTTAAATTGCCTTGTGTCATAGGATCAAATGGCACTTTATTTTTATATTCTGCTCCAGGCACTTCATGCTCTTGGTCATTTGGTCCGTAGCCTGCTTGAAGTTGTTCTTCGGGCAATTCGTCTTCCTGGTGACTCAGTTCGCAGCCTGCATTTTCAGGGCATGCTTCAGGCCCTTCGCCTATAGGATTGCTCGATTCACAGCACTCTTCTTCGAGGTTTGCATCAAGCACTCCATCCTGTTCGTTCCTCGTTTCACAGCTCCCTTCTTGATCATCGACTTCAATGACAGGATCTGGCTGCTTCGAAGGAGTAGATGGACCATCGTTCTCTTTCGTCGGAATGTGGCGCTTCCCGCGGATAATTTTCACTTTCGATGGTGTCGGTGATGGCTCAAAGTCCTGCAAAGGGTCATCTGACTCGTTTCCATCTGGTACTGCCGCAAAAGACCAGTCGTGCGTCACAGGACTAGAGTGGTATTTGCGCTTCGCGGCTGGTCGGCGCTTACTCGGCGTAACCTTGGGTTTCGTTTCTGTGCGTGGCTTACGGGGCTTGCGCACAGCCCAGACAGAGCCGCTCCCTGGCGGGGAATGAGACCTGGCAGGTGGAGAGAAGCCCACGTTTGATTTGCGGGTCTCGGTGGTGGGAGTTGAAAAAGATGGGGGCAAGTCTGGCACTGCCCAGAGAGGATCTTGTGGTTTGGAAGTTGGGTTAGGATTGGGAGGATGAGAGACATGCTCCTCCTTTGTCGTAGGACTGTGTCCTGCAGTCCCAGATGCTTTAAAAGTAAACACGAAATCCAAAGAGGTATCCATGTCTGTCTGTAGCTGTTTCGATGGCGACTCTTCACGTGGAGTATTCGAAAAGTGACCACCAGGAGAAGATGCCATAGAAAAGAATTCATCCTCCTCTTCCTTGGTGTCGTTGTCATCGTCCGCATCGGGGTCTTCGGGCCCGTCCAGATCGCCCTGCGAGAGCCATGATCGTGGTTGGTCACCAGCGTCATCCTCGCCCCGCATGCCCAGGAGATGGCCATTGTCTACCACGATGTCCCCGGTCTGCAAGTCAATCTCATCACCAATGTTGGTAAAGTCCTGGCTATATTTCGCGAAAATGCCTTCGAAGAGAGACTTCAGTCGCGAGTCATTTTGTGCGCGCGCGGCCGGGAGATCAAATTCTGGGGAGACTTCTTCATCGTCATCGGGGGTATATGATAGACATGGTCTCTTCGCCGGTGGTTCCATATTGTCCTGCATGGAGTGGTCCATGCTGCCGTCCGGGTCGTTCATGGTTGCGGATAAGGATCGATAGGCGCGTGCCTTAGAAGCGATAGGACGTCTAGCGCGTAGTTGAATAACGCATAATTAAATTCGGCAACAAACTGTTTATTATAAAAGTAATGTGAGGTGTGCAGGCGCAAGCGCGAGCAAATATGCGGCGAAGGGAAAAACAAACCGAAAATGACGTTCTCCCGAAGCTCCTTGGGAGCTCCCCGACTTCCACTCCCCACATACCTCTGGGATGAATTAGCAACCATGTACTGCCAGAAGTGTCGCACGCCGCTGAAGCTAGATGGCTCAGTAGAGTCACTCAACCCAGCTGCCTTTGACTTGTTGTCCAGTAAGTTCACAGGACGATCGCTATGATCCCGCTAATCAAGCTGCGGTCTAGACTCTACAGGCAAAACGTTGTCAGATACCGGAGCTGTCTCCTCGTCAGCGCGATCGTCGTATCCCCCCGAACACCGCGACAAGTATGACCAGTCCTCTAAAAATGCTACGTCGCCGGTTTACAGACGGTCTATCCCCGCCCCGCGTGCAGGAGGCCAGCACAACCCGGCAACACCCAGAGCCGATAGCGGCAATATGTCATTTGTGATGCTTACCGAGTCTCAACTCGCGCCTCCACCGGTCACTGAGAGTAGTGCGTCTGGTCGAAGCAAGCGAAACCATACACAAGCCCAACTCCGTAGCCAGGAGGATGGGTCATTCGTTGATCAAGTGGAGAAGACGACACGGCTGTTTGAGATAGTCTCGGCGCGGTCTGATATCGACCATCCCATTTGCGTGGAATGCACTGAGCTGCTTGTGGAAGGATTGCAAAAACGCTTGGCCGGATCGACGAAAGAGCGAGATGCCTACATCTCGTTTCTTAGGAACCTGAATGGGTCAATCCCGACCGAGGAGGAGCTGCAGACGGCACAGAAATCGTTGGATGAGAGCCTAGAAGCGGAGCGGGCCGCATTCACAGAGCTGCAGTCCTTGGAGAAAGAAAAGGCTACTCTAGATGCGGAGATTGCAAGCTTAGAGATCGACTCGCGACGCCTAGATGCGGACGAGGAGAGCTTTTGGCGGTCTCGAAATGCGTTTGCCTTGACGCTGTCCGAGTTTCAAAACGAACGGGATGCGCTCAATATGCGTTATGATCATGACTCCCAGCAGCTTGAGCGACTGCAACGGACGAATGTCTACAATGACGCGTTCTGCATTGGTCATGATGGATATTTCGGTACTATCAATGGACTACGGCTGGGCAGGCTGGCCAACCCTTCTGTTGACTGGCCTGAAATAAACGCTGCATGGGGCCAAACAGCTCTACTTCTGGCTACGATGGCCGAAAAACTCGGATTCCAATTCCAGGGATATCGTCTCAGGCCGCTGGGGTCCAGCTCGCGGATTGACAAAATTGAATATCCTACGCAGCCATCCGGTCAGCCTGTCGAGGGAGCTGCGCCTAAAGTGACGCAATTAGACCTATTTTCGTCCGGCGATCTCCCGCTGAACCTTCCTTGGCTTCACCGTCGCTTTGACTCGGGCATGGTGGCGTTCCTCGAGTGTCTGCGCCAGCTAGGGAAGTTTGTAGAAAAGACCCCCGCGCCCGTTATATCTCCCCGTCGAGGCCCGACCGGCGCCACCGCACCGGGACTAAAACTGCCCTATGAGATCAAGCGAGATCGTATTGGCGATGCCAGCATCAAGTTGGGCTTCAACCAGAATGATGAGACGTGGACTCGGGCCTGCAAGTACACGCTCACTTGCTGCAAGTTCCTCCTTGCGCATGCCAGCAATCTCGCTAGCACGGGGTCTAGCAATTCAGCTGCTGTCGCGGCTGCAGCCGTAGCAGCCGCGGAACAAGCAAGACAGGAAACGACCCCGAAGAATAAAACATGAAATGATGAAACACCGCGTCATTTTCTGAAAAAAATTAAAAATAAAATAAAAGGTGAGGCTGACAAGATTCAAATTCCAGTCGTGTGGCTGAAAAATCGCGCAGATGGATGAAATTAAAGACCTGCACAGCGCATCACTTCCGTACTTTGTTGCTAAGCCCCAAGCACGATGTACATCGCACATCATAAGGGGGATGGCAATGACGTGCCACAGCCCTGGGTGTTTCAACCAAGGCTGAATCCCAGCGCCCCATTGGTGTGTCACAACACTACTGGAATAGCGAGGCGGCCCAACCAATCCCTTGACATACGTCGGCTGGGTGCAGCACTGGCGCGTGGTGAACAGACCTCCCCACTTACCTCACTCCTATTTCCCTCGAGCGCGGGAGATAGAAGTTGCCTCCGATATGTTTACGTTCAATCCAGTCTGCGCGCTACATCCTAGTACCTGCATGCGATCCGAGCCGGTGAACGATGGTCCGTGGACCTATGAGCGTGTCGGCGGCAGATATCTCCGTCTACGGGCGGCTCGTAGTGGAGGCGCTCCACGCGGGATGGCCGTTGTGTTCCCACTGTTCACTTCCAGAGCGTTGTATTTAGGGAGAATATTTGTTTATATTGCTCTGTTCTGTTTGTATTTATATTGGAAGAGAGAGAAGAGGTACAAAATGTACACCCCGTACTTTTTATGTTGTAACTGATATCCATTCGGTTAGTTATTTTGGAGCTTGGATACCACTAGGGCTGATTTCGGGGTGGTATTTACGCGCTTTTTTCTATTTTTGCTTTTTCAAGTGTCTTAAACCTGATTCTTCTTCCGCCCCTTTTCCTATTAAATATCATTGTACTCCGTACACTGTACTTTACACTTTACCTCACTGATTCAATCGAATATAAGCAAAAATACCTCCCATCCCTTTCGGGGACAAGGATTCTTTCTCCCCGAAAGACAAAAAAGAGAACCCTGTAGATCAGTGCAGCGACCATCTTCAACCTATTAATCCCAGCTGATTACACTAGTTCCCAAGTTTTGCACTGGGAGTTCTAGCCCTTGAGATATGGGCCACATGTGCAGGTAATAACGCATGTGCACCGTTGTATATGAGCGTAGGATTGAGTCGAGTCCGAAGATAAAATCTACCCAAGCCAAGGGTATCACTTTCATAGATAAACATTGTACGACCTGTTCAACGCCGAGGGAACACATGAAATATACAAAGCAGACAATGTACTTTTGACGGGTAGGAAGTATTCCGTAAAAGAGGGGAAAAAAAAAAAAAAAAAAAAAAAAAGATAAAGGCCCAGGTAGCACGGACCTTGCATCGTACGTTTTAATAAGTTTCAGCCGGATATTATTTAACAATTTATGCTATAAGGGTATAAATGACCAAAGGAAGGGGAAATTATCTGAGGTAACCTTGCCCATAGCGCATGGATGCCCCTTGATGATCGGTGGATTTTCAACGGGTTTAACGGTTTTTAATCCTTACTGGGTTTGACAGTTGAGATCTGGCACGTTATGTCTATGCATACCTACCTAGGTAGGTATATGTAGACCTGTATAATACACATATGTGTACCTAGGTATTCATGTTCATAATCAATCCATGGATGGATGTATACCATCCATGGACGTGGCTGAATGATCCACGGAACTGGGATTTTAGACTCGGAAGACACAGACCTGTCAGGGAAGACTCGGCCCGCTCCCGTTTTGTTTTGATCTGCAGGTTATATATTTGATGTATTATATTATACCTAGGTAGTATATATTATGTTGTATAGTATATAGAAGTATATTATGGTATCTTATTCTCTCTRTACTCAGTACAAAAAGAAAAAAGAAAAGAAAAAGAAAAAGAAAAGGCAACGGAAAATGCATCCAATTTGCGGCCAGTGCACTGCATGTAATAGTTCGCTTAGGCTGTAAAGGACAAAAGTACCTTCTCCACCCCGATTCTCCAGGGCTAACGGTAATATACTAATAGGAAATAGTCGGAAATAGTTGGAAATATAGAATATACCTAGTTAAAATATAGAATATGCAATAGAAAATATTATAAAAAAGCAAAAATAAACAAACACAAAGGAATCTCATATCAACCCCTACCACAAAAAGACCAAAACCCGGAGATATTCTCCTCGACATTACACGATGACAAGCCTGTATGGCCGGGCCATCAATGGAGCCCACCTGGGCAGTCGACAAGCTGATTTGTCCGGGGAAGCAGGGGGTCGTGCGTCCGCGTGCACGTCGCCGCAAAGAGAAGGGAATTCCTTGGCCCCCTCATCTCTTTGCCTCTTTACTTTTTTATATTTTTTATGTTTTTTATGTTTATTTGATTTTCTAGAACATATTATGATTTGCATTCCTAAAGAATTTATTATGGACTGAACCTCCATTTTACAATGATATGAGTGAATCCCCATCTCGACCTTTAATATACTCTTAATCATGGAGAATAATTACTCGACTCCCATCTCACCTCAATCGCCAAACGTCTTTCGACCCCGCCGATCGGATGACTGGCATGAATATCGTGAAATTATTGAACAGCTCTACCGCAATGACCAGTTGAAGCTACGCGATGTGAAACGCATCATGGAAAGGGATTATAAGTTCTTTGCATCGTATTACTATCCTTTTCTTCTTCTTCTTCTTCTTCTTCTTCTTCTTCTTCTACTCATCTTCAGCATGTTTATTCTTTTGAATACGCATGCGTATCCATTCCATATAGATCCCCATCCTTGCTTGCAGTATCACCTAACTCCAGTCCATTAGAGAAAAACAATACAAAGATCGTCTTGCTGCCTGGCATGTTCGAAAGAACATCAAAGCCAAAGAAGTCCATCTCATGCTTCGCAAGCAACAGAAGCGCGCCGCCCAAGGCAAACAGACAGCCTTCCGGGTAAACGGTCAGAATGTCGACCCAAAACGTATCGCCCGTTTCGTGCGTCGCTATGGGACATCATGGGATACCAACGGAGACAAGAAACCAGAGACCGAGCCACAAAGCCCCGAGCCTCGTGAGTTGAAATCAACATTCCAAATTGATATAGAACCGGGGGATGGGATATATCAAACCCTAAACCACCCATATAACTAACAACGTCAACAGAAACACCCTCCGACATGACTTGCTATACACCACCACCATCAGACGAACACAACGTCACAACTCCCATCTCACCACTCCCCGACATGCAATCACCCACCCGAGAGATGCCGCCCTACCCACTCGGCTCATACGGTAAATCCACGGCCGTTCCGGTGAGTGTGAGTGTACCGAATGATATTGATGGAAGATATTTCGCTCTAGACCCAAACCATCTCGAAAGCCTGCCCGATCTGGAACTGGAAGAAAGCCCGTCCATGCCGATGTCTATGCACTCAAACCATCGTCATATCCACCCCTACCACCATTCAATAGGCAACCATCTCTCACACGGTGCACACGGTGCGCACAGCTCTCATGCCGCTAGTGTACACAGTGCTCACAATGCTCACAATGCTCACATTGCGCATGGTCATGGTCATGGTCATGGTCACCCTGGGCCGGCACCGAGGGATCTCGAGGATGCGCCCAGTGAAGCAGATACCCATCCGCCTGACTGGAATACGGTTGAGTCGTTCCAGACGAGACTGCAGAATTTGGATTTCACGCTTACGCAGTCGATGTCGAAGTGGGCTAGGGATCAGGATCCTAACCATGAGCCTCCTCACCATGAGGGATTGGGAATGTGATTTTGATGGTTTTTGTTTTGATTGACATACTTATTTTTCCATTCCTTTCTGCTTGATTTGCTTTCTATCTATGTGTTGATTTTTTCCCCCTTTCCCATCAGCGTGTGAGCCTGTTTTCTCTTCTCGTCTTTTTTTCTATGTATATGGTTTGCTCTGTTCCCATCCTCACCTCCTTTCCAAACATAGCCCAGGGGAGGAAGTCTCATAGCAAGGGCGTTCTTATTATGGCTTCTCTGCGTCTTAGATTGGTGATCTATGCATGGCATCTGAATTTCTGTATATCTTGCATTGTGTTGCTTGTCAAGTATGGGTAGCACGAGAAGGGACACGTCTCAGCTCCAAAGCAACAACGATATCCGCTCGACCGACATTATCCTCCCTCTCAACTCAACCCCGGTACCAGTCTCAGCTATGTCTCACCCAAGCGACATCTCTCAGAGACAACCTTGAAACCCCCTGTGCTGCAATTTTTGTGTTGCATCTCTGTCCAGCATTTCTACAACACACCCCAGCCCTGTTGCTTATTGCCCCGACCAACCCCGGAAACTTCACCATGCATCCTTACGATCACTCTACTCTCCATCCCACACAACGTTATGGGTGTACCAACTCCATGACCCCGTCTCTCCGGGATTCCCATACACAGTATATTACATTGGACACGACCGGGACCCGACGTTTAAACGGAGTATCTGAAACATCTACCGGTTCCTCGCGGGGACTTATGGTAAAACACTATTCCATTACACATAATCGCTGTGTATAGCCCACATCCAGACCACCGCCACGGGATAAACTCTATAGACACGCACATAGCAATACGTGACACAGCTGGAGAGAAAGAAGCGTGGAGAGCGTAATAAATAAGCTTCGAGATGAATATGTGAGCGCCTTTATCTATGTACTTTAATCAAATCAGAACCATCCAAGCGTTCAAGCATAACTCCGTATGTACAGGGTAGACCTACAACAAAGGTATGACAACAATACATCACAAGACCAAGATCTTCATAGGGCAAGGGTGTTGATCAGTCAAAGTCAGCAGGTAAAAACAACAAACCTCTCGGCCCCTTACTCCGTCCCCCAGTGTAGATCATACATTACATCGTAGACAACATACATCATCACATCCAATACCACCTCAACCCCGCCAAAAAGCCAAAACGGCCCTAACACCTCAAATTACAACCCTACCCAAACCGGGGTACCCAGACACATTACCAAACCCACACAATCGCCTCAGCCCCAAACCAAATCCAAACTCAATACAACCGGAGTGACCAGTCAGGACGGTAAACGCTGCAGCGAGCCGGATACGTGGGAACTCGAAGTGCAAGAGGAACTAATGGGGATGCGAGCAGCGAGCAGGGGGTGTGTCGTAAGCGAGATGACGTTCGCGGGTATGTGCACGTGCACGTGCATGAAAGGGAGGATTCCGATTTTGGTTTTGATTTTGACTAGGGATTTGGATTTGGATTTGATTTTGAGGTTTTGCATATGGGTGTACGAAGTAGGTAGGGCTTACCGTACAGTATGTACGGACTCCTGCATATACGCATATACGCATATACGATGCTCTATATCGGGAGATGAGCGGATCTGTGCAGATGGATTATACGACGGACATCCGAGGCAAACTGGATTGATATTCGACGTGTCGAGTGTCAGGTTCAGTGGGGACGGAGACGGATATGTGCCGGGAGCGGACGGGACGGGTATGGATGGCCCACTGTGGGCCACACGAGGATAGTCCACGAGGGTGTTCTGAATAGGAGCATGGGGGATTGGGGATTGGATAGGGGGATGTGGTACTTTTGTGGTTACGAAAGGGGAAGGAGAGAGGGCTTTTGGTACGAACTAGAACTAGTGGGAGAGATTGCGGTGTGTGCTTTGTGCATTTCACTAATAAGTACTAAATACATAAACCAAATGGGATCGGGGAAACTGTCGCTAAAATGAATCCAATCCGATTGAACAATAAAAAGGAAGCCGAAATGAAAAGAGAGGGGGAAGAGGTGGGAAAGGGGGAGAACACCCAGGTGGTACTGAGGGTTGGGCCTTGGGTAAGGAGAGAGAACCACTGGCTTCACAGCTAGCCTGCTGCCTGGGCAGCAGATCACAGTTCATAAGAAGAATCAAGGGATTCCAAGACACGCTCGGGGGATATATAAGCAGAGCACTAAGCTCGAAGGGGTGGAAGCTTTTGGCCGGTTAATGTCACTATCAGAAAATCATACCCTGCTCCACTGTCTAGCAATCCAAATACACAAACACCAACATAAGCAGAGAGCCCAACCAAGCAAAAGACAAGGTCTATATGGCATGGCTCATGAGTAGAAAGTGCTCTTCTGGAAGCTCTCAGGCGAGATGTCGCCGATCTTGCTGTTAAGCTCGGGCTTGCCCAGAGATGACAGACTCTGTGTGCGGCCTTCGGCCTCAGAATCGCCCTTCATTGTAGAGGTGCGAGTAGCAGGCTCGCTGCCTGCTGTGATAGCCTGCTGGTTTGGCCGGCGCTGGATGGTCTCCAGGTATGGGCCAGGGAGATATCCGACGCGGCCATCGCGGGCACGGCAGCGCCACCACTCGGAGGCATTGCCCATAGGATCGGACTTGCTGAGGACAGCCACGATGTCGCCCTTCTTCACAGCCAGGTCGATGCCGTTGCTCTCCTGGGTCTCGGGAGTGTAGTCGTAGAGGACACGGCAGAAGTCCAGCTTGGCCGGGTCGAGCGATGCTGAGCCCGGCTCGCCGTTGGGGCCAACAAGTTGGCGGCGTTTCGCCTCTTCTTCCTGGGATCGGGCCATGGTCTTGATGAGCTTGCCCATAAGATAGGGGAGACCGAAGAGAGCAATTAGGAACATAAAGAAGGGCTTCTTGGATGGCTTGGTGGGGGCGGGCGAGCCATCGGGGAGTGTAGCAGCTGCGCGGCCGCCCATGAAAGCTGCAAAGGCAGCGGGAGTCAAAGACGTCGCATCAGCTGGCGGAGGACGTCCTGTGATCTTAGCGATCAATGTGCGGAACCATCGAATGATGGTGAAAATGCCCAGGGCCGAGCCGAGGGTGTTGCGCAGGTTTCCAAATTGTTCTGCGACCGAGACCATTGCTATAAAAAAGAGTCAGCGAGTGTCCGTGGTATATCCTTTCATCAAGGGAAGACCAACCAAAGAATGAGCTGTGCGTAGCCATGTAAGTGCTCTCGAGCATCTGAGCAAAGCCACCAAACGCACCGACGATACTCTCAATCATGTGGAAAGTGGCCTGGGTGCTCTGCCCAAACGAGTTTGTCAGGCTGTTGGGATCATTGGGATCTTGTCCCGGCATGCCACCGTACATCCCTCCTCCGTAGCCTCCCATACTTCCCATACCGCCCATGCCTCCATACATGCCACCTCCGTAGCCTCCATAGCCGCCGCCGTACATGGAGCCCATACCGCCCATGGTGCCGAGGCGGGAGTAAGGTGATCCCATGCCCCCCATGCCACCATAGGTGGATCCGTATGCACCTGTTCCAAGACGCGAGGCTCCATATGGCGAGTAGCTGGAGGCAGTGTTGTTGACTACGGAGTTGAGAGCGCTGGGGCGGGAGGGAAGGTCGGGGGCGGTCGAGGTTGAAGCTGCGGGGTTGGTGGTAGTCATCGCGGTCGAGGCAGCAGTGCTACCGGCGATAGGTGCTGTTGATAATGCGTTGCCTGGAGAGGAGAAGAGGGGATGTTAGCCGGGGGTGGACACTTGTGGATTGCCCTCTGTGGCGCTAGGATATCGGCAATCGAGCGGAAAACACTTACCAGCTGCACCAGCTCTCTCCCACGGTTTTGGTGGCGAAGGCGTCGCCATGGTGTTGCCTATTAGCGGAGTCGCATCTAGATACTATGTGCGCTATATTCAGATAGATCCGTCTCGAGAGTTGAAGGGTGAGAGAAGAGAGAAGAGAGAAGAAAAGGACGCATGTGGCCGGGAGTGGAGATGCCGAGGTCGGGGTTTGCCGAAGAATACGGGGTATCGCTGCTTAGTGTACAGACATGAGCATACCAATGTAACTATAGGTGGATTCTTGTATTTATTAAGATCATCAAAGTGTCTACATGTAGATAATATCTATTAGCAGGTTCGTCTTGGTCTGTTCAACCTGTTCAACCTGTTCAAGCTTGTTGTTCGCTCTCTTCCTGTCCGGAAAAATCTCTTCGGTGGCAAACGCATGTAGGGGCGACCGAGGTAATCTGAGATATTAAGATGGGCAAAGTAGATGGAAGAATTAGTGGAGTCATAATATTTAGTATGTATACAATGTACATATGTTATACATACGGACATATTAAAATTTATATTTACATTCTAGCCTTAATGTGTAACTCGCATTTCCCTTCTACCAGAGACAACACATACAGACCCTAGAGACCTAGACTTACATATGAAAACATCCCTACTGTAAAATCCAGGCTGAAGAAGCATGAAGTAGTGTATATATGTAGATCCAAAGTACTCCGAAAAACCGAAAACAATCCAAATAAAGTCTATCAACGCCATAGGGCAGAGCCATATATGTACAGATGCCAATGCAATGAAATACAGGGAACTCATAACTCGTCACGACTAGCATACGCAGCACGTTCAGTATGCGGACGCGGCCGGGGCGTCTTCAGCTTCCACATGCGCGGAGGCACCGGCAATCCGAGCCAGTAATTGTACAGTCGGATGACTTCCGATGCGCCGATTTGGAACCTGCGAGAGTTGGTCAGTATCAGTCCGGAATAAAGCAAATAGAACCTCAAACTTACAGTGTGTATGGGATATCCATCCAAGACTGCCAGATATAACCAACAGTACCCCAAATCATATTCCATTCGGTCATGAAATCCTCGAGCAAGCCATCGTCTGGGTTAGGCGGTTTGCGCTCCCAGGGGTACCGCTCTGGCGCCTCGCCTCGGCCATACACATACTCGTCTTCAACTCCTTCGCCTTCCAAGTAGAAGTTGTTATTGCCGTCCCTAAACACACGCCTGTTGTTGCCGAGAGCGTTGGCGTGGTGGGAGGAGGGCACAGCGCCGTGGACGGGGAACATGTGAGTGGTCCCTGTGAGCAGGGCTCGCTGCATACTGCGCGAAGCAGCGATACTGTGCGAGATGCGGCCGAGGGTATTGACCAGGGCGACCAGCTCGGTGCGGCGCAGGGGCGGGTTCTCGCCGTTCTTGGTTTCATCGTAATCGAACAACACCTTGAGGGCGGTTCCATATCCGTTAACCTGGAGCTTGCCCCAGAGGCGGCACTTGTCGCAGCCGACACAGTCCATCAGGCGACTGACATTTCGGAAGCGGTTGCGGAAGTCCTCTTTCAGGCCGAGGGCGTTGGGGTCTTGGAACATGATCTTTTCGTCGAATATTTGAGGGAGTTCCGTCAGGGTCGCTGTGAGCTTGTTGACGCGCTTCTTGGTCTCGCGGTCTTGCCCTGGGTCGCTGGCGCAGTATGTGTACCCGTCCAGGTGCTTGCGGAGTTTTGCCACGGCGCGCGATACTAGCGCGTAGTTGAAGTACATGTTTGAGATGCGCTCCGGGTGGTCGAGGAGCCGCTCCTTGAAGCATTGCACGTTGGGGTGCCACTGGCCTGTGGTTTGGTTGAGGTAGTCCCAGCATAGATGTGTCGAGATGGAAGCATGCATGCCGCTCAGCAACCGATGGAACACCCGCTTCTCTAAGCATTCATTATCCAGTGGCAGGCCTTCTACTCGCTGCAACTCCTTGTGGAGCACGTTGCGGAAGTCAGAGGCTGCCTGGAGGCCGCCCATCGGGACGTTCAGCGACTGCTCGTCCAACTCATCAGCCACAGGCTTCAAGAAGCAGTTTTCACTGTAGATGGCATTCCAAACTTGGTGTGCGCCTGCTCCAGAATATCCCGTGAACCGTTCCGGGTTGTCCACCAAGCTCACATAGTCTCCCTTCCCGGCGGAACCCTCGTCCTCCGGGATACAGTAGTCCCGTTCGTCACATTCATCGTCGTATTCCACTACACAACTCTCACCGACATCGTCACCCAGCTCTCCCTGAAGTGGGCGTTCCTTCGGACGCTCGGCTTGGATATTGCGGGATGGATGGTTCGCCTTGGGGCCCTCTAGTTTGCTGAGTTCTTCCGCCCGCCACGTGAGCGGGATATCCTCCTCCGAGTCAATGGTGTTAACGGCACAGGCAATGTTTCCACACATGCTATTAGCATCATTCCAGAAGGGACACTCTTTATTAAACAGGTTGAGGCGATAGTAGGAGAAGAAGTCCGTTTCTTGTGTGAGGGAATTGATCGTTGTGAAAATCATGTCGTTCATGCCATTAATCTCGCCGTATGAGACACACGCATCCGACACCATGGCCGAAGGTTCGAGCTGGAGCAAAATGGACTGTCAGTCATTTGTATTGAGTATCCTGGGTTGAAAAGACTTACAGCACACTTGGTTGGGTCTAGTGAGGGAGTTTGAACGCTGGCATGGCTCAGGCCAGCAAATGCGAATGCTGCGACATAGAGCAGCCTCGCTGCAGACCTCATATTGGCCTCCGACTTGTGGTATATGTAGATCAAGTGCGTAGAGTCGTCCGGTCGTTGTTATGCAAGGTGGCGCAAAGGCCAAATTTTAACGGGAGGGTCTGTTCGGTGGTGGTAAGTCGGGGGATTCGCACAGTGCTTGTGTAGAAAGAAAAAAAAAATTAAACAAGGAAAGAGAAAAGAACAGAATCAAGAATCCAGAATGTCTCTGCAAAGTGGACAAGCTGGCCTGGACATGCGCGGAGGATCGGCCGCCAAGAAATGATAATGGCCTGATTTGGTGGCCTCTGATTGGTCTGTTCAACAGATTTGAAAAGTGGCGAAGGAAGTCGATGGACTGGTGTGGTGCCATATATATATATATAGGTATGTTAGTTATAGTTATATTATATTAGATAGTACATTGCAAGGTTATATTGTATAGCATGTACCTTTGTACCTTGTACTATCTATAATATACAATCCTACTGACCATCATGCCACTTTGCAAATATATATTAAACAACTATCTACTTCTGACCTCACATGTAAACTGCCAAGATTGTTATTGAGACACAGATAAATTGTCTGAATAAGAATATACAAGCCATTCAGATCCTGTTTGGAGAATCCACCTAACCATAACCGAAATGGCGTACAAAATTTCATTGTCTTTGTACTAAGGAAGCCCTGAGACACAATCAGGCAACAAGCAGTCGACTATGTTGTGAATACTTACTATGAATTCTTCTAAGGTCAAGAATGCCACCATTGGAAGTATATAGCCTGAAAGCTCCCAGTCTATTCGAAAACATATATCCAGGACTACAGCAACTGAAGCTACCGGTGATAATTTCGTGTGTGCATAAAGTATTCTCATCCAATACTAGCCAAATCCTTTGTGCAAAAGGAGGGAGCAATACATAGTCTGTTAAAACAAAAGGAGTATAAAAATCTATGAATCCAGCGGCAGTGGAAGCAATAACCACAAAATAATCGAATAATCAAAATTCTTGAACTCATCAATAGCCAATACCAAGTCATGCATGGTTGTAACCTGGATTCCAAATTGAAGAGGTCAAACAGGCTCAGTTGCGCGATATCTCGCTAATAATGATGATCTCAACGACCGCCAAGGTCCTCACGGGGCTCTCTATTCAAAGTCTCCCCAATATTGGAATTCAAAACAGAAATAGCATCAGCACTGCTAGGGGCTGCTTCTTTAGATGGCAACTGCGTCTGCATACCCGGTGGGGGTGGCCCAGACGTACTCGGTGCACCAGGCAGAGTACGTCCACCGGGGAGGGCGTGTGGAGTGAAAAGGGACTGAACACCAGGAAGCTCCGGCACTGTCCTATACTGTAAAGTACGAAGGGGTGGAATACCAATTTTAGACATCCTCGGGGTTAGTCTAGCATTTCCACGAGGTCTCGGGCGAGCACTCGGATCAGGGTATGGCGCAGCGCGATGGCGTGTCTGCCGTGCAATGCCGTAAAGAGTATCAGTTGGGGCCTGCATAGGAATATGGACACGGGGATGGCGGAGGTGCCCAATTCTACTGCTTGCGACTGTCTTCCTGTGTGGCTCGGGACCGCCTGGTGTGTAGTATGGCGGGCCTTCCATATACACGATAGTGGCGGGCTGCTCGACGGGTTTGCGGATAGGGAGCTGGAGGGGGAAGGCTCTCATCTCGGTCAATTGCCAACTCACTAGCAACGTTTCCAGCTGGTCGGCTACGCGCGTGTGGTCTCTGTGGTGGAGAAGGTCTGCAATGGCGTAGCCCAGCTGCGCTTGCGTATACCAGCAGGCATACCCGAACTCGGTACCGTAGTAATTCTGATGGCGTTGAGCGCGGGCACTGAAGAACTGAGGTAGAGCATCGCGGACGATGCTGCTTGGTGGGTAGCTCAAACCCATAATTTCTCCGGCTCGTCGAAGGGTCGAGAGCTGGAGATTGAGCTGACCCATCCGGCCAATGGTCTCGTCTTGGGTTACTGGGTAGTTGTTCCTAAGAGCATGGATGATCTGCTGTATGAGGGCCCAGAAATTAGCATGCTCCTCGCGGAACTCATGGGACGGTCTGCGTCCTGACATGGCTGCAGTTTGATAGATAGATTAGTGGGATGGTAGTGGATACTGATGGGGCTGGCCTTGTGAGTTCGAGGTTGTAAAAGTGTTGGTTCAAAGTGGAAGGCAATCAATATATGAATAGTCTGATGATGCTCACTTGGCAGAGTTGTAGAAGAATGAGCAGAATGTGATTTGATGAGTCGGATATGTTCGGGTCACCTTGAGGGTTATATATCCTTTCGAGGTGAGTTTATCGAGTCAAGTAAACAATGAACTATTTCAAATACAAAGGATATATAAACAAAAATGAATTAAGGAAGCAGAATGCCATTGATCTTGCTGTTTTGTTACTTCTTCGTTACTCGGACTAAGCATCGGAGATACAAGAATGCCAACAAAGTAACAGAGTACAAAGTCTCCAGTTATAGACTGTGGTGACTGTGGGTAATGAGAGCTTAGAAGTTGCTTTGCCTTCTCTTTAATGTAGGGTTATTGATGAGGTTATTCATGAGCTTGATGCATAATATCATTTTTGAGTCGATACCCGGAAAGTGTTAACATGATCACACAAATCAACTCCTCGATAGGTATATGTGAAGAGTACAAGTCAAATAATGCAATCTACGGGGTACGGACCCGTGAAATACTTACTCTGAGTCCTTCACCCCGCTCCTTTGGCACTCCAAAGCCATACTCCCTATGTGTGACGATGTTGTCGGCCGTCACGCCATATAGATCCATATTGAATTTCTGTACCAGCGTGGAAATGACCAAGTACAACTCCGCCAAAGCCAAACTAAAATCTAGGGTAAGTGAGAATCTAGGGGAGGAAGGTGAATATTATCTTACTGGTTGCCCATGCATTGCCTGGAACCCTTGCTGAAGGTGACAATCATATGCTCCAAGCGCTGGCCGGCCGCTTCAGCTCGGATCCAGCGCTCGGGGTCAAACACAAGTGGATCAGGGAACAAATCTGAATTTGTATGAACAAAATGAGAGGATGTACTCATTAGGGACTGTTGAGGTTGCGTTAGCGTTGTCGATCTCGGAGAATATAGGAACTTACGTTTGGTGGAATTGTCCACTGCTTGTATTTCAGTGCTTCATCGGGTGCACGCCGAGGAAGACGAGTTATGACGCCGGAGAGCCGAAGTCCCTCATTCATCACTCCTCTCTGAAAGGAAGTTCATCGGTTAGTCTTGTGTTTACACATGGTATATTGCCTTGCTCACCATGTAGGGTAGTTTTTCAAGTTCGGCCCATGTGCTAGACGGAGATTCTTCAAGCTCTTTGCGGAGCTTGAGAAGTAAAGCCTTCTCATTGAGCAAGTGGAACATTATGATCTTCAATGTTCCTGTTGTAGTCTCCGTGCCTCCACCAATCAACGAAAAGCCCTCGTCCTGCAACCGATCCAGTGTTCTTTCTTGCGCAGGCAAGGAGGGGTCACAGAGAGCACCGAACATTGTTGCTTGACCGTTCACTTTACCTCCATTTTGGAGTGCGACGTCGGCTTGAGCACGAACCAGTTTCTGCAGTCGCAATATGTTGGCTGCGTGTGACCAAAGATTTTCAAGCACCTTATCAGGTATGAACTTTGAAAGATCCAAAAGGAAAGGGAAAAATTTCAACACATGAACTACGGATGTAAGACTCAAGATTGAGTCAGCGACTTCGTTATTGAAATTGACATCGTCCAAGTAGTCAAGGCTGACACCATGCGCGTACTCTGAGATTATGTCCGCAGTCAATGCCGAAGATGCAGCATCCAGCTGTACAATAGTGCCTTGATCACAGGCCATGTTTAGCCGTTTAACGAGCTTTTGCACCTTGCCCTGGATCATGTCTTCGAGGCCTGCAATTGACTTTTTGGAGAAATAGTTGTTCAGGATAGCTCGACGTGAACTGTGTAGGCCATGATCAACAGTCGCGAACATGGAAGTCGGTTGACCTGCTAGCCGCACAAGTCTTGGATCTTTGTCTCGCCTCCTGGTAGGGCCTGCATAGATCTCCGTGTAGAAGTTTGGATCTGCCACATGAAGCTCATGGGGAGTAATGCGCACAATAGGACCTTGAAAATGTTTATTACTGAGATATGATCCAATGTCTCGTATAATTCCATACCATATTTCTTGTGCATTCTCTCTATCTCCCACAAATACCGGCCACCCAGTACCACATTGTAATAAAATTCATAAAGGCTTGTTAGGGCAGCTAGTTTCGGACCGGGAAACTTGCTAAGGGGGTGGAAGTGTAGCCGGTAGATCACCAACCCGCAAACAAAGGAAAAGAACCCAAACCACAGCAGTAGCATGGTGGTGATGTGTTTGAAGCTGAAAATTCAGCGGCCGAAGTTTAAGAGACGATTTGCCTACCGCAAGGGGTTATATTCATGTATAAATCCCAATTCAGAATGTTTATCAATTGCTCTAGCTGGGATTGGATACCGAGGACGGAGTATTCCGTACAACATAGGAAAGCTAATAATTGCTACGTGGCATCCTTCAAAATCCCCACCTGAAGTCTAGCCACGGAATGGTAACTTTGTTCGGATACTAGGTCAATGTGCTCCGGCGCTACTTTCCTGCAAGGATTCCAACGGCTTGCGCGACCGCTATGTGGGTATCCGCGGTTACAGGGATATGCCCGGGGGATTCCATAAGAAGACAATTAATATATTTCAGGAACTGCCTGGAACATTGCAAGTTGATGAATAGGAGCTTCAATTCAACTTCGGAGTTGCTTGTCCTGGGCATGTTTGGTCAGTATCGAAGTGACCACGTAGACCAATGGGAGTACACAAGCATATCGGATTGGTAACGATTGGCGCCGGGCCGATACTGAGATATAAGGCCCAAATGTTTTCATCTATACAAAAATTTGTCTAGATGCATATAACTACACTAAAGTAGGCTGTGTGTGCTGCCTGGGGGTCAACCTCGGGGAAACCTTGCCCCTTCAACTTATGTATGCACGTGCCTTTCAGGGCTACTTCATATGTTGTACATCATTTCGTACCTCCTTACCTTGCAAAGCTTTGTAATTTGCAGGAACCTGCTCTCAGTTTAATTAGGTGTGACTGTATACTTCCGAGGTTGGGTGACCTACCAATTTGGAGACGATCAATATATGTGCGATGCCCAGGAAACAGGGATCTATCCCCCGGCGTACTAAATCTCAGTTCACTGTTACAGATGCCTTGAGTGGAATATGGCTAGATGTCTCTGTGTAGTAAGTGGATGGAAGTTGATTTGAAATGGCTTAGTTGAACAGAAGACAGGTCGGAGGCTAAGTGTTGGAAATATATATATCATTGAAGGCTGCTGTTGTGCACAGGCTACGATGCATTTCCGTGAAAACTACAAATTTAGTTAGAGTTATCAAGAGCCCTTTATATCACAAGGTATTCCCTGGAACACAAACAGAACCGATAGGAACAAAGAAATGGAGTTAAGTATTTCTGGCTCGTTTTCATCGGGCGTCAAATCCAACCAATCCTATATCCCTTCTCCATGCAGTGCATCTGGCTGCGGGATTGCACGCCGTGCATCACTAGCCTCGCAGCTATGTACCGGCCATGTGACCGAGTCCACTGTTAGTACGACACTCCAACTAGCCAAGGATGGAAGGAGAAGGAAGAGAAAAAAGGACTAGCGCACCTCATTTCTACACAGACTGGGTCTTCATAGGCTGCAAACGAGGTTTGGCCCCCAGCCAAAAGTCGTAAAACCAGTGATTGCAACAGGAATAATAATTCTGATGCCTATCTAGGTACTCCGTACATACCTCGAATGTAGTAAAGGTAAATAATATTATATGGGCTCTAATCTATTTTGGGTCCACGGGTAGGGTATTTACACGTGACCGACTTTCCCTCGAGCCCGTACTTATATCTGCCCTGTGATTTCCCACGACCTCGGGAGCTCATAAAAGCGGCGGCAGCTCAGATAGGAGAACCCAAAGAAGATCCTCTATACAACATAGCTGCATATGTACTCCGTACGCTATCTAGGCTCATCCGGGAATCTTCCCGAACTCATCTCCACCATATCCACATTTCCCGCCCAGCTGCAACTCACCAAATTAGAACATACAAGCGCGGGCCAAGACGTCGACCGTTTCACAAAGATCCCCCCGAGCTTGCCGGTTGTAATTTGGCCAGTTAACGAGGAAAAATACTCCATGATGCACTGACGCGCTTGTTTCTCATTGGCGCAGCACGTTTGCGAGAGCGAAGTGCACTAAACTGTCACGGCTCACAAGCGAAATTAGTGACTTTCAATATCCCCTATCTACGGGAAAATCCTGTTTTTACTTTCCCCGCAGGAGATGGGCGACACTTAGTGGATATTCTTGGCATAACTCTCATTTAATGGCGCTGTGTGCTGTTCTTTGATCCTTCAAATTCGTACTCAAATAGGCAAGAGCAAACGTACGTGGTATATGATCGACGCAAGGTCAAAATTTCCATGCGAGTCGGTATCCATTGTCAGATAGACAAGCCTCGAGGTTGGAATCGGATCAAAACGTGCTTTGGATTAACCTCTAGGGGGTGGAGAGCATATTGTCTCACTTTGATGTTTAATGGCCCAGCCAATTACCGTCATTGATTGTAGAACACGTTAATTGCTGTGGGTCTTGCCAGATGCAAGGTGCTAGCCCTAGTCTCAAGGTTCCTTGCGCGGATATCGTACGGTAGAAAACGAGGAAGCCGGGATCGGGTGCGGACGTCTATAGTATCGGAATTAGCGTAGCTGTCTCAGGATATTCGAATTTTATATTTCAAATTCTATTATATATACCTGCGTCCCTCAGCTGTTATATGTCCGTTGTGCAGCCGGGTAGTTTCCTCAATCCACAAGGCAACAGCTGCAAATGACCATGGCAGACAACATAACCGACGAGTATGCGGTGGGCATTGATCCCGAAATCTACGCCAACAACCCGGCGTACTCCTCTCTCTTTGACCCATATATCCACAAACAAACGATAATCGCCGACCATGTCTCAGTACAGTGTCACATAGACCTCAATGGAATTGATGCTGTCGGGTCCAAGTTTGGCAACGTCAATGCACATGCAGGTAACTTTACTTCGCTGTGTGCGCCAAACTGCCTGCCCGAAAGATTTCCGCTTGTCGCATACACTGTGGAATATGCATTCCTTCATGATGGTATGTAGATACCTCACTGGTCTATTTTCTGCAACTAACACTGAAGGACAGATGAAACCGATAATGCTGCTGATCAAGAAGCTGTAAGATAACCAAAAACCTTTCAATTTATGCGGATCTGGAAATTCACACGCTATTTAGTTGTTGCTGGAAAACAAGATGCTTCACCAGGCTGTTAACCAGAGCAGTATGGGATCTGTATCGACCAGAGTTTCAGCTAAAGCACAACGCAAATCCGAGGTCCAGGCCAAGATAGCGGCCGAGTACCTGCGTCTTGATCCGGCGTTCGGTGAATGGTTCCTTAAAAAGTGGCAAACATTCACTGCATGTGTAAAGGACGTGAGAAGTCTTGAATTTCCTAGTCTGGATGACTACCTAGAGTTCAGGATTGTTGATGCAGCAGCCGAGTATGTGAGCCCTTTCCTAATCCAAGAATCTGAGCTGATTATTTCAAAGCTGGACACTCTATAATTTCCGATGGGGATCGGGCATCACGCTCAACCCCGAGGAAGAGAAAATCGCCGACCCTATGAGCTACGTCGCATATGCAGAATTATGCTTGGTGAATGACTTGTTCTCTTGGGACAAAGAGTACGCATCTCATATCAAAAGCAATGGTGATGTGCCATTGGTCAACGCAGTACATATTGTTGCTGTTACGCAGGGTCTGTCGCACTGCGCAGCGAAGGCAGTTCTCCAGGCTGAGATCCGAGCACACGAAGAGCGATTTTGTCAGTTGAAAGAACAGTACGAGGCGACAGATAGGCCATCACATGAAGTCCTTAGGTGGTTAAGACTGCTTGAACACTCAATGGCTGGAAACTGGGTTTGGAGTCTTTGTGTGCCTCGTTACTGCAAGGTTGACCGGAATCCTTATAAAGACCACCTTGAAAAGTATGGCAGCGACGCTGTGCGAGTTCTAACGCCCCTAGACCGGCTTCGTGAGTCAAAGCAAGAAATCGAAGACACGACGCAGAGTGAGCTCAAAGGCTCCAGAGCAAGTAAGTATAAGATCCATCCCAGCTCGCTCGAACCCAACCCTGGCCCTGAACAAATCAGACTAACAATATCTCAAACACAGCAACAGAGAGTGATGTTCTAGCCAAGTACACCCCTGGATATCCCTCAATTGACGAGGCAAGTTCTTAGCCGAAAGGGTCGCCGAAGGCAAGGGAACCTGAATGCTAACTCAAATCTACAGCCCGTGTTAAATCCCTACACCTATATCAACTCCCTACCTTCTAAGAACGTGAGACAGACTTTGATAGCAGCTCTGAATTTATGGTACAAGGTGCCCGTGAAGTCCCTCCTGATCATAGAGGGTGCAGTCAACTTCCTGCACAACTCATCATTATTGTAAGCAAGCCCAACTCAACCTGAAATTGGTTCTCCTCACTTACCTCCAAATAGACTCGACGACATCCAAGATGGAAGTGCTCTCAGACGTGGAAGGCCAGTCGCTCATCAGATATTTGGTGTTGGCCAAACAATCAATACGGCGACATACCTGATGAATGAAGCCTTGTATCTCATACAGATGCTTTCGCCATCCGCGGTATCGGTTTACACAGGTAATATCACCCCAGAATATCTGCTCACGAATATTTCGGCTGACAGCAATAGATGAAATGCGGAACCTCCAGCTTGGACAGGGACGCGATCTTTACTGGAGCTACCATACGCATGTACCGACCGCTGCGCAGTATATCAGCATGGTGGATGGCAGTACGTATTGCACGCCCATATCTATACACCAACTTACTGATCATATCATAGAGACCGGTGGTCTATTCCGTCTCATCAGCCGTTTGATGAGATCAGAGGCAACGGTGAATAGGTATTTTCAAACACACAAGAAGTCGTGACCTAGGCTAACATGTTACAGCGAACTTGATATTAGTCAGTTTGCGACCTTGCTTGGAAGACACTTCCAAATTCGCGATGACTACCAGAACCTTCAAAGCGAAGATGTAATAAATACCCATACTGTGTTTCTCAGCACGTATCCCAGCTAACATATTGCTTTAGTACACAAAGAACAAGGGTTTTTGCGATGATCTCGACGAAGGGAAGTTATCATTCCCCGTCATCTTATCAATGCAATCGCCCGGCTTCTCCAACACAGCACTGTCAAGCGTGTTCAAGGGTTCCCGAAAAGGCGAAACCCTGTCCCTTGAGATGAAGCAGTACATCCTGGAGGAGATCACTGCTCACGGGGCTTTCTCCGAAACGAAGGCTGTTTTGAGAAAATTGCATAGTGAACTGCTACACCTACTCATGGAGACCGAGAGAAAAGCTGGTAGCATAGAGAATTGGGCGCTGAGGTTGTTGATTATGAAGCTGGATATCGCCGAGGAAAAGAAGAAAGTGGCACCTCCCAAGAGTGATTCTCACTGGGGGGTCAACCAACGACGAGCATGGAAAGGATGCCAGAAGAATGGGCGGCCTATTGACAAGGCTTGCTTTTTGAGGGCTATGGAAGAGGCACTTCAGAAATGAGTCTTGTCTTGATCGTAGATACCTCAGTGCACGAAGATACGAAATATATACTACAGGCGTTTTGGAGTAAATTTCATCTTTTCTTCGTATTATTCCTTCAGCGTAACATTTCAGGAGAAAAATAATTAGTTCGCATTCGCAGAGTGTACGAAGGAGCGGTATTCTGGTGGCAACACATCACCTTGGAAGTTAAGTCGAAAACACCCTTATCCGAATCGGGTTACCCCCCATCACGGGACCCCTCACTACACCCCTACTATTGGACTGGTACATCATATTCCACGTGTTCAAACTGCAACTATATCTTACACTGTCTGCTTGACAATAACCACTCTCATGTCATCAATTACCAAGCCAACAGTAATTCTCGTGCATGGCGCCTGGCATGGCTCGTGGTGCTGGAGATTCCAAATCCCCGCACTAGAGACTCTCGGCTATACTGTGGAGGCCGTAGACTTGCCATGTGGCAGTGGGGTAGCGGGTACGACCCAGTTCGATGACGCGGCCCACGTACGATCCGTCGTGGAATCGCAGACATCTATGGGTAAGTGCGTCGTTGTCCTAGCGCATTCCTACGCAGGACCGATTGCGAGCGCTGCCATCAAGGGACTGTCCGAAAAGGGCGTGCTGGGGATGATCGCTCTATGTGCCTTTATCTTCCCTGGGGGCATGGACCAAGGCGCGGTCATTCGCGACATTGGCGGCCTGCCTTACGTGACGTGGAACATGCCGAGTGAAGGCCTTTTCCAGACGAAAGACCCCCGCAGCTTGTTTTTCCCTCCAGATGTTTCGGCAGATCGAGCCGACTGGGCAGTATCGCAGCTTCGTCCTCAGAGCATGGCTGCCAATATGGGCATCGTACCTCCTCAAGCCTGGCAGGATGACTCTTATATTGGGAGATTGGGGTATATTAGGTGCACGGCCGACGTCGTCATTCCAATTGAACAGCAGGACGGCATGGTGCTGGGCGCAGGTGGCCAGGATAAATGGGTTGTCCGCACTCTCGAAGGGTCTGGCCACAGTCCCTTCCTTTCGCGACCACATGAAGTAGCCGCTGCACTTGATGAGATCGTCAATGCCTTTGAAACCAAGGTCTGATGGGGACAAGGAGTCGTAGGTTCGTTATCAGGGTGACTCTTTGCCTGAGCCTGTGGAGACGAGTTGTCGGGATATTCGAAGTCATAACGTGGGAATGGCGGATAAGGATGGAGTACTGTCAACCCAGTGCAGTATCAAGCGCCTCAGATAATTCAAATAGAAAACGTTAGCCTTCTACACATGCACTAAGGCCTGCCCAAGGCGGGTGTAATCGAAAAGCCATAGAAGGAATGGAGTAGACAATCCTCCTCAAATAGCTCCCCACTGCAGCAAGATCCAGGTTTTTCCCACATGTACTGGCAGCGACCGATAAGGGCTATATGCGAGGCAAATCGTTTATCCGGTACGTTGAACGGCTTCAACTCCTTGACACGCGCGTCCAAGGGATCTTCTCGGCGGCTGAATTGTAGGTTTCTTTGGGAGGAGCATGCTCTAGGACGGAGACAAAGTGGATGATGGATGATGACGGTGGCGTGGTCGAGTTGGGACCTATTTTGTGACTATGCAAGAGTCGTGAGCGTTCAACGTCGTTGGTCATTGGTGTATATAGCCAGGAAACTTGCCAGGCAACTTGCCAGCTCACATCTCCTCTGCCTAAAGTCGAAGTCTGGGTTGCCCTTTACTGAAACTGGCCAATGACCCTAAAGGGAAGGGATCAGGTTCAAGCCGGAGTCAGGACACGTTAAGTAGAAAATATGAAGAAACCAACTTGGGTGAAAGATCGGGCCCGCAGCTTCATCATTTAGTTATTCGCTCACGTGGAACGAAACTCCCGGCGACTTCATAATTAGGAACCCAAAGGAATCCGCTGGCTTCCAAGCATGTGAAGTGCCGTGGCACCACTTGTAAGGCGTCAAAGAAAGAACATCAGGAATGTTCAAGGTTTGACATTGTCATTTGGAATAGTTTCTCTCTACATATCCCACATAGCCACCTTCGAGATACCAGCACAGCATGCCCCTCCACATTCGCGATATTGATACCCCAGAGTCTCCCTCTTGGGGCTTCCCCCCTTCCCCTCACTCGATGTTTACCTCCTCTCAGAATGGGAAACATCCCATCCCGACGAAAACACAATCCTCCGAGACCCCTTCTGAGCGCCGCAGCCGCCTTATACGTCGATTCATCCAGCTAGGAAGCCGGGAGCGAGAGGTATCCACTTAACACTAGGTGCTTTCCAAGGTTATTTCTATACATTTGTAAGCTAACACACCACGTCGATTAGCCCTACAATTGCCGCTCTCCACCCCAACCAACAGATGCTCAAACCGCCGAGATTTTCCACCCCGCGCGCCCGGAAGCTTTCCGGCGTACTCCGAATTCACTGGTTCCCTAGAGGAAGGCCCCTGGCTGCGTCTCTGCTACGATGAAAAGATAGAAGAACAGCATAAGGCTGTATGGGCCGAGAACACCGACTCTGATTTCGTGGACCGGACGGGATTGTCCTCGATGATAAAGAGATTTTTGCTGGAGCAGATCTAGCTCGGGCGCTCGAAGTATTTCCCGAACGGGTTACGAATGAGGATTCTGATATCTATTTCAAGCGTCGGGATACCGCTTTGGGGGAAGTATTAGCTGATAGTGATGTGGAAGATAAAGGGGATTTGGAACGTGATGTGGGCCTGTATGGCATATACCACTCGTACTGTGTGGTGACGCATCCTTTTATCGAAGATGAGGAGGCTCTTGATGACGGTGGGCTGTTACATGTTTCCTTGGACGATTGTGGGAATGTGGTGAGACCGTGACGAACGGAGAACGACGGCAGGGATGATAATTATGATGGGGCGTGGAAATCAGGGAATTCGAAGGAAGCGTTCAGTTATGGAAGGGGGAAAGTATCTATCGTCCCGGTGGAGTGAGAGGGCCACCGTACGCTCAATAGGAGCGATTTGGCATCTCTCCCCACGGACTTCACCACATAAACAAGCACATACACTATCAATCAGACTGAATAAAGGACAGTTATTGACTATTCCAAATACTGCGCCATCAGTGACAGGGTTACCGATAATTTTCAGTGGGAAAACCTACCTGGCAATACCCAGGACCTACTTGACCCGTGTTACACACTGTTTGATATAGATGCAGAGAGCTATACAGCATGTATGTGAGACAAAAAGTAGTACTATGAAAAGCACTATGAATAAAAATTCCAATCTTGCATACTGGAGAAAGTAATGTATGAATTGTCTTAATTTCTTCATACATGGTAAGAAGCCCCTATTTATATGCTTCTTCGTATACTCCTATTATGACACATTAGAAATGAATCAATAAGAATGAATAAGAAGCAGTGAGAATCAACGACAAGAAGCAAAAACTGACTAGAAGTAGGACGAATTGGAATGCCAAGATGTCGATGTAGTGTGATAGCCAGCTGTATACTGGCGACAGCATGAGTATTATCAAACTGCATACAGCCGACCTTGGAAGGACACTAGTCTTCATTTGGTAGGAGCCAAAGGAGCCAAAGCTCAGGTTCTGCATCCATGTGGTCTACATGGTGCACCCCAAATTATGGTTAGCGATGAACCCCGAAAATGGCCAGTTGATGGGAATTAGCTGGGATTTTCAACACGCGCCAGGCATATATGCGGCATCACCAGAGTCGACGCTTTTATCAGCTTCTTGTACGCCAGCATAAGTCTATATAACGGTGACCGCCACACGGTCAGTGTAAACCGCTGCTGCCGTCGAATAACTATCGAGCGTAATACTGATCGTCACACATGACTTAGGGCTATGAGCTATAAATACCCAAAACAAATAAACTTGATATAAGAAAAAATTGTATAATTCCGTTTCAAGTTAAAAGTACATACACACCGTTTATCTCCTTGCTTCGCCGTATTGCGGTTCCCCGTGTCTCCATAGTTCTAGCCCGGAGGGAGAGAATTGCCCTAACTTCGGGGGGAAGTGGCTCGGCCCGGAAAGAACAGTCCACCTAGTCTCCATGGAAAGGTGCAAGGTAGATTTCGAGCTCGGGGGCAAACAAAAAGAATATCTTAGTTTCTGTCGTTTGTTAATGGCAGGGCCAAGGCGATCCTTGAAAGCGCGAAGAAACATAATCGGGTAAACAGAAAGTCGGTGATAAAGGATTGAGCCGCAGTGGATTGTGTTGATCTGTAAGAGGCTGTATATTTTATTTTATACACCTTGAAATGAAAAATACAGCTTGTTATTTTGGAACGGTGAAAGAGAAATACGAAGAATAAATTACCACAGTACACAGTGAACAAACAACTTGAAATTTTTAATCTGCAGTACAAATATGCAGATCAATCACATTCTCCACACCGGGAAAGCGCGAGTCCGCTTTGTCCCGAACCCACTTTAGAATATTCCGGAATAGGATAAGTAAAACAAGAACAGCAACGGAAAGAACGTCAAAATTGATGAAGATACGCGGGATATTTGAAGAATATTCCGACCTGTTGGAGCCTTCTGAGTGCGACTTGTGAATCACCGCTGACCATGTAACCAGAGTGATAGACACCCGTATAGACGGGACAGTAGACTCCTACAGTTTACCCGTGCCGCGGACAAGCTGAGTTCCAATGGCCACAAGGTCAACCTTCTTGATCTTCCCACTTGCTGTCTTGGGGAAATCACCAGGAACACCATCGACACCGAGGAAAAATACGAGAGTTGGTACCTTATGTTTCCCCAGGGTTTGCTGAACCCATTCCGAGATATGTGCCTTTGCACAGGGATTCTCGCCAAGTTTGAGCTGCAAGAATGCAGCCACTGCCTCTCCGTACTTTGCATCTGGGATACCCACTACCGCTGACATCGAGATTGCCGGGTGCTCATTTAGGCGATCCTCGATCTCTGCTGGATATATGTTCTCTCCGCTGCGAATGATGGTATCCTTGATCCTGCCGGTGATCCGGCAACGTCCTTGCTCGTCCATGATTGCTTCGTCGCCTGTATGCATCCAGAGAACTCCATCTTCATGCACGCGCATGACCTCACCCGTCTTCTCGGGGTTCTGATAGTATCCTTGCTGCAGGAGATACCCTGAGACGCACAGTTCTCCAGGACTTCCGATGGGAACCATGATTCCTTGCGTATCCACTATTTTTGCAGTCGTGTGTGGTAAGATTTCCATCCATGTGTGGGTCCGATCTGATTCAAAGCCCTTGGAAAGGAAGCTGAGTGGTGAGGTTTCAGTCATACCTAGCAGAATTAGATCACTACTGTGCGAAGCCAAGTTGAAGAAGGATTAGAAACCCACCATATGCAATACCCAGGTCTTCCAGAGCAAATTCATGCTGCAGCTCTCTCAGAAGAGCCGGGGAAACTGGTGATCCACCGATGATTCCTGTTCGAAGAGGTGGGGGACGAATACCACGTTGATGGCACCATGCGAGAACAGCAGCAAACATAGTTGGGACACCTTGAAGTCCAGTACACCCTTCGGATATTAATGCTCGTGCCGTGGCAGCGGGATCAAATATTGGTGACGGTAGAATGAGAGTTGCACCATGACACAGTGATGTTATCAGGCCAACAACAAATCCAGATGAGTGGAACAAAGGCCAGGGACAACATATGGTATCATTTGGAGTGAGACTGATTCGGTCACCTATTAAAAAACCATTATTGACGACGTTACTATTCCCTCGAGTCAGCTTGTACGCGAACACGCGGTTGCTAGGAGGGCTTACAAGTGAGTGAGCATCACCGCCTTGGGCATCCCCGTGGTGCCACTCGTGAATTGGAAGTTACAGACCGTCTCTGGAGTAACTTGTGTTTCTGCTGCCTCGTAAACAGAAGCGGCCTTCTCACCATTCGGTGGGATTTTGACAAAATCAGCGTAAGATTGCAGATTGGAAGATTTTAAACAGTGCCCAGAGAGAAGAACGATGTTTCGGAGATCTGGAAACTCGCTTTTCTGGTTTTCAATTATCTCGTCGAGTTGATCGATGCATGTCAGCAGACTGCGTTTTCCAAGGCTCTCGGTGATGAATAACAATGAACACCCTATATATTGAGATTAAAATTGGCCTTTCAGCTGTATAAATTCACACTGACCAGTAAACCGAAGGGCCCTTTTGATTTCCTCCGTTGTGTAAAAGGTGTTCAACAGGACGATGATTGCTCCAATGCGCGCAGTCGCCAGGACAATCTCAACATATTCTAAAACATTTCCTGCAAAGATGCCAACACGGTCTCCAACAGAGATCCCGTTTGCTATCAGAGCTTTTCCAAGAAGCTTGGTACGATCGTTCAATTGACGATAGGTGATAGGATTCGACGTGCCTGGGCAGGAGATCGCAATGTTACGTGGAAATTGCTCGGCTTGGCGCTGGAGTAGATCCCCAAATGTCCAGTTCTGAAGTGCCGGCTCCAGAAGACCCTGGGTATAGGAAGGCTTTGGCCGGAAACTGTGATGCGAGTGTTGCTGGCTCATTTGGGGGTGAGGGGCTGAGGGGCTGAGAAAGGTGAGAGATAAGCCGGAATGTCACTGGCAGCCAAGCTCTTGAATCATAGAAATAAGCTAGGGGGTTCGAGACTTACTCATCATATTCTCAGTGGGTTCATTAAAACGTATGGCGATGCGTCGTCACATTTCAAATATACGATACAGTGAAAAAAATACCATGTTACGTATCAAATGTCATCTCGGTACTAGTACATAAATACATGTATGCACAGCAAACCCGGTTATAACGAAAGTGCCTTGGTGAGATGATTCATTGTGAAGGCTAAGGACTTGCCGCCATGGAAGACCGATGTTTAGGCATGCGGACAGGACATAGCCTTATATATATGAGCCAGGTGATTTGAGACCTCGGGCAATGACCCAATTGCGGATATTCTGCGAGCACATAATACAATGTTCACCATTCATTCTATACTTAGAGGGAGTGCTCCATAGGCGATAGGCTTCAACGGCAGGTAAATTGAGCAGCACCCACGTTGTAGCATCCGCTGGGTTTCTTCGGAGAAATCCAAACTCTCACCCCGCAAAATTGATTAACGGCGGCATGATGGATATGGGGCTGAATGAACTAGTGATTCGGGCGTTCATTCGGACTTCTTATAGCTATCCGGGTTTGCCTCTCGGGAAGAACGAGCTGGTCGTTACAGCATTCTGGCAAAAGATGTAACTTTCGTGTTTCGGCATCCTGTAGCACGCCATTTTCTCTACCTCCCCATCGGGTCAAATCATCTGGGTGTTTCTCGGCCCATATAATAACTCCATTGTCACGAGGTCCTTTCTGCTATGCGCCTAGAACTGTTGGTAATTCGCCGAGCGAGGAGAAATTTCGGGCCATCTTCGGGTGATGTGTCCATTCGGAGAGGCGAGAGATATCTGTTCGGCGCAGCCCGCTACCCCATGGGGAACCCGGTGGATCTGCGTCCCGGCTTTTTCGGACTCTCGGGATCATAGTCAAAGTTCTGAAATATTTAGAACTGTGTGAGGATTTCGTGTGGAATTGACGGAAATCAAGAGTCTGTAAAATGAACTGACAATTTGGGTATGCTAACAAAAAATGATATGGCACTTTTTTGGAGTGAATGCACCCCATTTCCCATGATGTTAGCAAACTGGGAACTCGCGTAATAAACCTCTTTTCTGACATGCATCACATACTAGAGGTGTTTATTCTAAACCTTATTGCAAGCTTCTCTCTTTAACCATTCTTCGTTCATGATACCACGGGTTGTTTACAAAGTAGCCAGGAACTATTGTAGTTCCAGGTACTGTATGTCCAGAGGTAAATCTCCTTTTGAATCGAACTGTATACAGATAATCCAGGGTTTGCTCTGGGATTTTCTGCCTGGGAGACCGAAAGATGCTGGAGATAACCGCGGTCTCGTGTTTGACCCACACAGCCCGTTGAGGAGCGATGGCCGAGGCCGATGATTCGATCCCGCATCCCCGCCTGCTATACTCATGACGACCTCGGGAGTATGCAAACCAGGGAGGGTGGATGGCCCTCGGAAGTGGCTGGTCCGACCTGCCAGCTCCCCAGGAAAACCTCCAAGGCTGCCGATTGTAGCTGATTGGCAGAATAGGCAATCGGAAAGTGGACGTCGGCGAAACCCCGCAGAAATTCAATATTTCTGGGGGGTCAGACGTTTAGTTTGTCGGCTTCAGTGCCTCAAATGCGCCCCCGAAAACTTTCTTTGCTGCTCAGACCCCCAAAGAAACAGAATGGGGCAATCTATTATACCTCGAGACGAACAGTCATAGGTCTCTTAGTTCATGAAGGTATAAAATAAACATTTGGCCTCCCTCTAAGGCTTCCCTGAATCATATTTACTTCCTACACATCTCCGATTTACTCTACTCCGTCAACACCATGGGGGTTTGGCTAAAGAAACCCGAGGATGTACCCGGGGCATCATGGCCAGCCATTGCTATCTCTAGCTTTGTGGCCTTTGGAGGTATCTTGTTTGGGTAGGCTCATCATTCTGCGGGCTGAATTTTGGATGTAGCTAACTTCTGCCGTCAGATATGATACAGGCACCATCAGTGGCATCCTCGCTATGCCGCACTGGCAAGACCTTTTCTCAACCGGCTATAGAGATGCTACGGGACATCTCAACGTTACTTCTAGCCAGTCCTCTGCTATTGTCTCCATTCTATCGGCCGGAACATTCTTTGGTGCTCTCTGCGCGGCTCCGCTGGGAGACACCATCGGTCGTCGATGGGGCCTGATAGCCTCCAGCTGGGTATTCAACTTCGGCGTGATTTTGCAAACAGCTGCTACTTCCATCCCGCTATTTCTTGCTGGTAGATTCTTTGCTGGATTTGGTGTGGGTTTGATTTCCGCGCTGAGTACATACCCCAGACTTATTAGGTCATGATCTTGCTCGCTAATTAGTATATCAGTTCCTCTATACCAGTCTGAAACGGCGCCAAAGTGGATCCGTGGTTTCATCGTTGGTTCTTACCAGCTAGCCATCACGATTGGTCTACTATTGGCCTCGGTCGTGAACAATTCAACTCACAGTCGGAACGATACCGGTTCTTACCGCATCCCAATTGCCGTCCAGTTTGCATGGGCTATTGTGCTGATTATTGGAATGCTCATCTTACCCGAGACTCCCCGGTACCTTATCAAAAAGGACCATCATGAGAGAGCCACCAAGAACCTTGCGAAGCTTCGACGTCTACCTGAGGATCATCCCGCGGTCAGAGAAGAAATTGCTGAGATCCAAGCAAATCACGATTACGAAATGAGCCTAGGCCAGCCCAGCTATCTCGAATGCTTCCAAGGGAACTTGGGAAAGCGGCTACTCACTGGTTGTGGTCTTCAAGCTCTACAGCAATTGACCGGCATCAACTTCATCTTTTACTACGGCACGCAGTTCTTTAAAAACTCCGGATTCGAAAACGAGTTCATCATCAGCCTTATCACAAACTGTGTCAACGTGGTGTCAACCATTCCCGGTCTTTACGCTATCGATAAATGGGGCCGCCGACCCGTTCTCCTACTGGGTGCCATCGGTATGTGCATCTCCCAGCTTCTGGTCGCTGTCCTGGGAACGACGACCACTGGCCAAGATGCCGCTGGCAACATTATTGTCCAGAACGCAGCGGCGCAGAAGGCCGCGATAGCATTCATCTGCATCTTCATATTTTTCTTCGCTGCATCCTGGGGACCTATTGCTTGGTAAGTCATGACCGGTTCTTTGGCTTCTAAGATAGCTAATACGAGAGTAGGGTTGTTACTGGCGAAATTTTCCCTTTGAAGATTCGTGCTAGGAGTCTATCCATGACCACCGCTACTAACTGGCTGGTCAACTGGGCCATCGCTTACTCTACCCCATACCTGGTGAATTATGGCCAGGGGAATGCCAATCTGCAGTCGAAAATCTTCTTCGTCTGGTTCGGGTGCTGCTTCCTTTGCATTTCCTTCGTATATTTCTTTATCTATGAGACTAAGGGGCTTTCCTTGGAGCAAGTGGATGAGCTTTACTCGGAAGTCAGCAACGCGCGGAAATCAGTAGGCTGGAAGCCATCTGTCACCTTCACGCAGATTGTGAACCAAAAGCGAGGATCGGTCAGCCAGAGCCAGCATGATGAGCGTGTCGAGGAAGAGAAAGCTTAGACCACGCGACCGCACTCTAGGAACTGTCATATGGATTTTAATAACACAAGACAGATTGAGCGGGTATTTTGGGAATTGCGTTAAATGGAGGCCTCGGTCCTGTGTTGCTCTGGATATTTTAGCAGCCGAGTCTGAGACCTGATCTCAGATTTCTTCGTTCAAACTAAGGAGATTGTATTCAATATTTTCGTTTAATATTACCGTTTAGTGGGAGCGATTTCGCTCTTTTCAATAAGGCCTTTATCCCGCCTTTGATAAGCCGTCTGATGCAGAACAGTCTAGCTTTTGAATGGGGTTGCTGTGATAATACAGAGACTACACTTTACTATGCCTTCATCAACGATAGCCACATGGGAAGTTCGTTATTTTCCAAGAATATATCACTATTCGGCAATGTTAGATGGCCGGACCACGAGCCGGTTGAGGGCTACAGAATATATCTGAAGGACCTATTCTCCTTATCCGTCTGGTCCACCTGGAGTACATCTTCATCCGTACTAATGTTAACGCGACGAACTTCCTCGGGATCAATTTTGACACCCTGCTCCTTATCCCGACGAGCGTTCTCCCACACAAGATAAAGTCGAAACACGATAACTAGCCCGATAGTAATCGCGTAGCAAGCCAAGATGGTAGTATAAGCGGTCTGGACGGAACACATTAGCAGTCTTCTCGTTTGCCTCCATTGTAGAACAGGGTTATACATACATGATAGTTAGGTGCTTCCTCCGAAATGAAGAATTGCGGTCCGGCGAGATTTCCCGCGCAATAGCCTAGGAATATCATGGCCATGACAGTCGATTTCTTTGTAAATCCTGCGATGTTACTCGCTGCCAGTGATAACATCAACGGGAAAGCCGGGGAAACTGCCATGACGAGCCAGAAACCGGCGAGTCGCGATAATTTCTCAGAGGGTGGAAGGAGCTTCACCATGAGGATCCCACTCATTGCCATAAGAAAGATAAAGACAAGGTTGATCAGGCGGGACTTCCGAATCGTGGAACTTAGTACGGCTGATAGAAGAACCGTGACCAGCTGGAAGGCAGATGCGGGCAGTCCCATCAGGATTGTCTGGAACTTGTCGTAGCCGAAACCATTGATAATTAGGGTATTGAACTGAGCATGTTGTTAGACTTATGTATTCGTTTTGATGGAATGTGATGCTTACGCTTGTCGTGCCTCCATTCGGCACACAAATGACAAACGAGAACAGGAAGAACCACCATGACTTGACGTCCTTTAGGGCCTCTACGAACTGCCCCCGGTCCCAGGACTTGGTTTGTGTAGTTCTTTGGAACTTGTAAGGACGTAGCGCAGCAAACTCCCGTTCTGAAGCCGAAAGAAAGCGGGCAGTTTGCGGGGAGTCTGGTAAATAGAAGAATGTCACGATAGACCACGCGACAGTAATGAGGCCGAAAAGGAGGAACAGAAGCTGGAATATTTAGTAATTGACTCCATTACAACCTTGAAGATATCTAACCTTCCATTGAGCCAAACTTCCCTCATAGCTCAAAAGTCCATAGGCAATTAAAGTCCCGATAATGCTGGCAATCGCATTCCCTGCAAACCAGATGGAGTGTCGCGAGACGTGCTCTCGGGGGGTATACCACATCCCCGTGATCAGCGAGAAGCCGGGACTAATAGCGCTCTCAAATACACCCAGAAGCGCCCGGAGTGCCATGAGACTCGCATAGTCATTGGTCACAGCATGGAGGGTCAAAATAACACCCCAGAAGAAACTGCAGTTGTGAGATTAATCGAACTCTGCAATATGGGGATCCTGTTCACTTACATCAACACGCTGAGATATTTTCCCAATGGGAATCGCACAAATCCCAGTGAGATGGGATAGGATGCGACAAGATAGCCGATATAGAAAATGCTGGAAGCCCAACTATATTGTTGGCCAACAAGGCTCTGCTCACAGTCAATAGGGGGTAACAAGTTCGGGTTATGGTGAGCATACAAGATCTTCACGAAGTCCAAGTATCGCACTGTATGCGAGACTGGTCTCTATTTCGGTCAATTTCAATCCACAGTGTTGGGGAAACCTGACATACTGTCGAGGTACTGAAGGCCGTAAGCGGTGATTAAGATAGGCATTAGGCTGCCGACCGTGTAAGTGTTGAGTTCCAAATTGCCAGGAGAGGGTGGTAACTTACTGCCAATCGATTTTCCTGACCAATTTCTTCTCGTCTTCTGGAGAAAGTGTTTCGGTTGTGCCATATTCTACCAACACATTTTCTTTTTTTATGTCGGCTTTCGTTTCCGAAATTTCGTGGGGGAGGTCCTTTCCCTCCATGGTAGAATGTTATGTGACTCAATACCGGGGAACAATAGAAGGAATATATGAAATATATGCAAAAATACCGTTCGTGAGAAAGGGGTAGTGCAAGTCATATATAGAAGAGAACCCGGGGAACATAGAACCAGATAACGGGGAAATACGAAGAGTCATAAAGAGACCTGAATGGACCGTTCGGTTGTTAATCTGGACTCCGCACACTTGGATATCTCCTTGATCGCTGTGGTTGGTCAATTTAATCGATGGAATGCCAAGATGAGGGAGATCCCCAACCAGGTAAGTATCAGCTTGACTGTGGCAAAAGAAAAAGGTTTATTAAAACATAATCCTTTGACATATGAACATAGGAGCGTATCTAAAAAAAAAGGTAGTTGTACAGTATTTTAATTAACCGACTTTGTATAAGTGTTCTAGCCTAGTGATAACAGACTTTTGTCCCCAAATATATATAGTTGCTAGGTTACAAATCAACCAACGTTGCCTGAATTTCGCCATGAGAAACTGGATCAATGATTTGTCTCAATTGTTTGATTGAGATACTGGGTGTTTCTTGCTCCTCTTTTACCATATTTAGTAAATTTTTCAGGATAGGGTCGGAGAGATTCGCCAGAATCCACTCTAAATGAACTGGATCATGAGTTTCCATCCCAGCTATTAGTAGTGACCATTGGAACCGTTCCAGGAGCTGCACTGGCCCTGTCGCAACAGTGTGGAATGCAGCAGTGACAAGCTCGCTCAAGGTTTGTTGAATCTCATTGGGCACTGGAAGCTGACCAAAATATGAGTGGCGGCTGCGGTGAAAATATATTTGGATGGCGTGAAAGAATGTGACAGCAACCAAAGCCATAAGTGGCGGCGTCCTTCCTTGTCTTTTACATTGTGCAACAAGACCCGAAAGGGATTTGTGTTCCTGTAATTCGAGTTCAGTGGCAAAAACTCATAGGAACGGAAGCATGACTTACATCTTGTGCCCTAGCAAGGTTTCTTTTGATCTTTCTCAGCAATCGAGGTGCATCGGGCTCAACGGCCTGACTATAGCAGTTAATATCATGATGTATGGATATTAACTCGAAATATACATTCAGAATGTGTGAATCCAATGGCCATCGCCTGCTAGGCATTCCCGAGGTGGTGTCGTCCTTTGAAGACGTAAAGATAGATCTCGACACCTGCCAGATCCTATACCGTTTCTCATCGTTCTCACTCCCGTAGCTAGCGAAAGCGCCCCCGCAGCCAAAGAAACTGCAGAATCCATCCCGGTCGTAGAGATAAGTGAGAATCCGTGAAAGGAGCACAGTATCAGCGGACGAGGACCCAGCGCCGGTACATAACTCATAAAGGCCATGACTCTTGACATAGGTGAGTACGGAGGCACTCAGCCGACACAGGCTCTGGGCATTGAGAGGAGGAATCCTCATCCAGAACATGTACATGTATAAGAACGACAGCATTGTGGCCACATGGTCCGAACAAGCCGAGTGAGCCAAAGGGTTGAACGCCCCGAGGAATATTTCTGAACCATATTGATAATGTTTCCATGAGTCTTGTGGAGGATGGTTTCTAGGGCCCAGATGGATAGCCAGTTCGTTATGGGAAACGGCAAGAAGAAAATGAAGAGCCATGGTATTCTGTAGCGCGCGGTTAAGGAACAAAAAGTGTGCCGATGACGCTGCCTCTCGGGTCGATTTGAGAGGCGCGAACACCCCACGATAAAATGATACCGCCCGTGAATCATTATTTCCAAGCAAGGGGACATAGCTGGCCCCTATGTTGCGGGCAAATAAGATGGCCGCTGGTATCGCCTGGAAGTTAAAGAGTGACTGCGGAGAAGGAGACACGGAGATTTGGGCATCGTTCTCCTGTTCGACCGACACAGTGTCTGTTTCCTGAGCTGGGCCATTCAATTGACTGGCTGTCTCACGGGTATCAAACCAAAGATTGAAGGCCCCGTTCTCGAGGTAGTGATCATGGCCAGGGATCGGTGATTCAATTACGCAATCGCTGATTTCCTCAATCTGTGAAGAATCGTCTGTGTTGAGTGATGCACCTTGGGTCCACCCTATTGGAAGAATGGGTGAAGGAGTCCAAGCATTTCGGCTTTTAATAGGGCCGAGGCCCCGTCTTCTGGTAGATATGGAAGGCTGATAAGCAGGCCATTCACACTGCAGGTTGAGGCGAATACAGCGGCGGCATAGTGGGTGTTGCTCGTCACATTTCACCTTTTTGCTAATGCACGTGCGACAACCTAGGCCTGGTATCAGCTTGGTTGTCTGTGATCATCAATACTAGTACCTACCACTCTTGGATCGGGGTCCACGCTCCGTTCGACGACGACGGGTATTCGCGGTTTCCATTATCAAGTGAACAGAGGAAGCGTAGTAGACACCGCCAACCGCAACGGATTATCTTCCTCGCCCCGACTTCGGACTTGCATATCCACTCGTCACCCCGCAACTGAGTTTATGTGGGTCGTGGTGAGGCCCTCGGAGTAATCCCGTCTTTTATCTCCTCCCGTCGATTATTCTAACCAATCACAGTCATCTTCCTTTTATTAACCCTAACTCCTTGATAAGCTACTTTTTCCTTGGATCTGAAGCTCACGCCCCTCGCGGATTCTTTTCTCATATCCCTCCTCACCCGACGTCTCGAACATGGGAAATACCATATCCTACACAGCCACAGGTTGTGAAGTTGACCTGCCCGACCGAGGAAGTATAAAGGGTCTACAGTTTGATAGCAAGTCACGTAGATTTGCAGGTATTCCTTATGCGCAACCTCCCACTGGAGACCTGCGATGGCGTAAGCCCCAGCCTCTTCCCGACACCTACAAGTACTCATCCGATGGAGCTCGCCCATATGACGCCACGGCATTTGGACCGGTTTGCCCCCAGCCAAACTACTCGAAAGTGGTGAGCGAGCATGTTCCCAAGCATGATTACGATGAGGACTGCCTTCGATTAAATATTTGGACTCCTGCCCCTAACCTCCAAAATCCAAAGAAAAAATGGCCTGTCATGATCTGGTTCCACGGTGGATGGTTCCAGGTCGGGGATCCCAGCCAGGAAGCCAGCATGGACCCAACGGAGCTGATCTCAACTGGCAAGCTGGAGGCTGTCTTTGTTGCAGTGGGGTACCGGCTCAACGTCTTTGGCTTCTTAGCTTGTCATTCCCTCCTCGAAGAGTCCGACGGGTCATCGACAGGGAACTACGGACTTTGGGATCAGCGGCTCGCGATTGATTGGGTCCATAAGCACATCGAAGCCTTTGGCGGAGACGCGAGCAATATCCACTTGGCAGGTCGTAGCGCAGGCGCCTACTCAGTTCTCGCTCAGGCCCTGTACGACTTTCGCTCTGCTGGGAGTGATCATTTTCGATCCATGGTCATGTACTCTAATGCGATTCCAACACAACCAAAGACGCCTCAGGAATGTGAAGCCCAATTTGAAGAGCTATGCGCATATTTTGGTGCGACGCCGACATTAAGTGGAGTCGAAAAGCTTCAATTTCTGCGCGGAATAAGTGCCAGAGAGCTTTCCGCCGGAATTATGAACCTCGAAAACCACACCTTTCGCCCCGTCACAGACGAATTGTTTATTAAACCAGGAATATTTGATTACTACCGAGATGGCTCTTTTGCACGAGAGTTCAAGCGACGCAACCTGCGCATCTTCATCGGCGAGGTTCTCAATGAAGAGACCCTTTACGCGGCCACAAATTGCCCAGACGCGAATTGGGAATCCCTCCAGCAGCAACTTATAAACTACTACCCGCCTTCGACAACGAAGCGACTGCTTCAGCATTATCAACTCCCAAAGTCATATAGCAAGCAGGACTGGGCTGACCTGTTTGGAAAGATCGTCTCCGATGGTCAGGTCAGAGCTCCATCACGGTACCTAGTCAAGGTCCTCGCGGATAATGGCGTTGATATGGACAATATCTGGCGCTACATGATCGCATACCGACTATCGTTCATAACTGAGAAGATTGCCCCGGCTTCCTTTGGGGTAACCCACGCTATGGATCGGCCGATTTGGAAGTATGTTATTAATTCTATGTCCTGCTGCATTCTTCATGTCGCTAACATCCACTGCTTAGCTATTCACTCACACACGGCCCGACTACTGAGGAGCGTGTATTGATGTCAGACTGGATACAGGATCTCTGTGCCTTTATTCATGGAATAGGCGGGTACTCTTACGGTACTTCTTCTCCGCAACAATACAAGGTCATGACCGGGGAAGGGAAAATTGCTATTCAGGATGATACGAAATGGGATGAGCTAATAGGGGTAATGGACCTATTTTCGGGAGAATAGATACCTCTTGAGCCATCCTTCGGGCCTTTCCCGAACATCATCGTCGAAACTCGGCTTGATTTCACCTTTTAAATAGCTGCTTCCACTTCATTATCCTATCCTACGTGCAAACCGGTACATACGACCATAGGGTGTGGAGAACAGGGCTTCCCGTCCGCTCAGCCGTACTTAAGCCACACGCCGGTGAGTTAGTAGTTGGGTGGGTGACCACCAGCGAATCCTCACTGTTGTATGTTTTATTTGTCTTCCTGTTTTTGCATCTCTCAGCGGCACTCTGGGGTGAGTGCGAGTGATATGGGTGAGAAGTCTTGAGACCGGGGTGAAAGTTCTCACCTTTGGGGCCAACTCACACTAAACCTATATCCGTCCTAAGAAAAGTACATATTCTCAAGCCCCGAGGCGCTTTTTCTTTGAATTTCTTTACTAACCAAACTATATTCCACCCTAAGCTAGCACCTACTACGCTACACAATTCGTTGTCGGGATTGTGTACTTACATGGATTTACGTTTTTTCTCCCCTATGATACTGTAGTGGATATTAGCTCGACAAAGTAACAAAGTGGGTGGATTAGAAAGGCACAAGTACAAGTTGGAGAACCATTGCTTATCCCGCAGGCAAGGAAAAAGGAAAACAACGAAGAAAAAGTATAAAAAAGCTATAAAAGAAACCCCCCGTTGGATCGAATCAAGTGCGTTGGATATTGACCAACTGCTCCTTGACACTGTTGATCATACTGAGCACGCGATTGAATTGCGCCTGATGGTCGTCGGCCGTGGTGGTAGGGATAAATGCTCGAGCAGGGACGACAAGCTCGGCGAAGTTTTCTGCCATGATTGCGTTATGGATGGCGGCATTTCGAGAATCATGCAGCCCAACGAGCTTTAGCTGGCAATACATTCGCGTATTCTTTCTGTTCTTTGCTCTGTCGCTAGTCATATAAGTCCTATGTCGAGGCACATGGTACTGGACGTCAAATGAAGCTAGAAAAACGCAATGGGTTTCAACGAAGCAATGCAACTAAAGTTCAATAAACACAGAACCTTCGGAAGCCACTGTCCACAGATTTGAAAGATCAATGAGTCAAGTCGGAAGGCTCAATGTAACGGACCCTCCCATCTTCTGCTGGATCGAAGCCATGACATCAGGCATGCTTGATGCTAGCCCCAAATTCCATTTGTCCTTCTCCATACCCCCACAAAGCAAACCCTTGACCTCTCCACTCTCACCGAGAACGAATGAACCAGAGCCCCCGCCTATGCAGAACCGTTCCTCATTTCCTCCAGCTGTTTTGCCCACGATGACGAACTCTTGAGTTTCAAGATCATGCATTTCCACTTCTTGTCCGCTCGGAGTATATCTTACTTTAGGGCCCTTCCACTTGCAGTATGCTTTTGGGCCGTTCACTACACCTGCAGTAAAGCCAGAAGTGCGACCTTTTCTGCAACACCAATCCCCATCTTGAAGTGACCCAAACTCACTGAGAGGTTCCTTTCCTAGCCAGATTGCAGAATTTTGAGACGGGCTCCATTTCTCTGGCTGGTACTCCTTAGGGACCGATGGCATAAAATTTGGCCTGAAGAAATTTGGCTCGGCGGCTTTAGACATCTGAACGAGTGCCCAGTCCATAACTTGATCATCGCGCACCTCATATCCTGACACAAACTGAACATCACCTAGGCTGAACGGCATTCGGTCGACGACTGAACGTAGAAGCAACGCCTCTTGAATTGAGTCTTTTGTGTTTGAAAGCGCCTCCAGGATTCCGGGATTTGGTGTAGCTCCGAGTCTCTCTCGCTCTTGCACCTTAGCATTCAGCTCAGTCTCGTGTTCGCGCATTGCCTCCAAGCGCTCGGAAATGTGGGCAGCGGTGGCGTCTTTATCAAGGACAGATGGCGATTCCATTGTGATTCTGTTGGCCAGAGGGCGTATAGGGGAGGAGCCGAAACGGTCGAGACTTTGGAGAAAATCGTTGCTGGCAGAGGGGCGTTGGGACGGCGATGGCCTGACCACCTGGTAATTGGTCAAAAAACCTCTACGAACGACATCACCGTGAGTCAATGTCACAAACCCGCCAAGCGTTCCGGCGCTTTTGTCTCCTTTAATTCCGATCGAGGATCCCATCCGGGGAACTTCATGCTCTTCGACGTTGTGTGTGAACAGAATGCCGCCTCCATTTAGGGGTGACATGGCGCCGGGTAAAAATTCGATGTCAAAGCTGTCCGCTTGTATGTGTGGCAAGAGTCGAGACATGAGTTGAAGCCGCAGCTCAAACCAGTTTGTAATCGTCCATGGGTCCACGAAAACCACAATGGTCGGCTGCGCCTTGGTTTCACTCGGACCAACGTTGAAGGGGCATAGCATATTGAAGTTGGAACCAAGTGTCTGCTTTAGGATGGCGACAAGATTCTGCATAACTCGGTCGTATGCTTTGACAAGAGGGTGGTTTAAGGCGATAGGGAAAAGTGTCGGCTGGTGGCAGAGCTTGTCGTTCGAAATTTCGACATGCACACTGACATTGTGTCGGCGGAAGAGGCTTAAGATCTCGTCTTTTATAGGGCCAAGAGGAGAGATGTTTGGAGTCGAGGTATCAAGGAGGACACTGAAAATATCGACGGGGATGTCACCACGGGGATACCCCGGCTTGGTCATCCTCCAACACCGATACATCATCATCCCCGGCAGATTGTGTTGGTTCAGTATCGAACTGACTTCAGGGTAGAATGGCCTGAGCACTTCTCAAGAGAAGGGAGAATCTCCAGTTTCACTGGCGAAGGAAACCGACTGGGGATACTGGTCGATCGGTAAACTTCGACGCGCTGCAAATACCGCTCAAGACTCATGTCGCCTTCTGCATCATCGGACTCACGAAGGTGGCGGCGACGTTTTTGAGGAGACAGTGGGGGTGTAAGAAGGTGTGAAGGCCCTAGAGACGGCACTGAGGGGTCCATGACTGAAGATGACGACTGAGAGTGAAGTGATAAACCACAGTGAAGATTATAGCAGAAGATGAATAGTGTAAAGACTTGAAGAAACCTGGAAGGGTGGGGAGGGAAGAGGAAAGAAGAAGAAGAAGAAGTATGGGAGCCCTTTCTATACCCAAGAGGTTGGCGGATAGGTACCAAGGTTTGTATTGTTGTATGAACAATACGATTTGTCTTGTTCCGTAAATAACAGGGTTTATATTATTCAAAGAACAATAGAGTTTGTATTATTGTATGAACAATACGGTTTGCATAGTTCCCAACATTCATGGATATCCATGGATGTTTTCCGATCACATGGCAGATCCAAGGGTCTATAGACTGATATATCTAGTAGGAATCTCCAGCGAGCCGTTTAATCTCAGTTTTTGTAGCGGTCGAAAAGACGTTAGATTTCGTATAAGACCAAGTGGATACTAGCCAATCCTTCATAATTAGCCAGTGTACCCCCAGTGTACCCACGGTTGGCCTTAGGTTGATAGCACCTTGGAAGATAGTTTGTTTTACGGAAGAACCAGGTACACTTCAGGATTGGCATTGCTTTTGAATCATACATAGTTAAGACGATACCACCCATTGCGCCGCCGGAGTCTGGTTGTTCACAGGTCCTTGGCTGCTCGCGAGCGTGGCTACATAAAACATATATTGTCTCATAGAGACAGAGAGACCAGATGGCTCATACACATCAGTCGAATTGGTAACTGGTGAGTATTCTATTTGCGATTGCCCACTCGCCAGCTGACTCTGCCGGAGGAAGATTGTTTCGTTGTATGTGCTCACGAAACCAAATTCGCACTGAATGTCGCCCATATAGAGGACAGGCTGACCTAGGAAACGCCTAAGGCGTTTGAGACTGCCGTACGCGCGGCTTAGGGAATGGGAAGGGCTGACCCACGGAACCTTTAGTTCCCCTATAAGCCTCAACTCCTCTCCATTTTGAACGATGGCACTTAAACCCACGACATCTGGAACCTTCCTGTATTCTAGGCCAGAGAATTTGAAGTCCGCAAAATGCAAATTTGCTGTCTGCCCCTCGAGTCCGCTCCAAGCACTTGGCCTATGGCCTGTTGGAAGTAGCCTTAGAGGCCATCTTCATCCCCAACACAAACGACCACAGGGTCTACATTATGAGGACCGGGGCTAACAGCAGCTGTTGAGCTGTGACTGAACACATGTGCATCGTAAATTGCCTGGACTGAGCTCTTAAAGTTTGGCCACGGGCTCAAAGTTCCGACATATTCCAGCTTGCGAAGTGCAGGAAAGGTGGTCTTGTAAATACCCCCGTTCAAGGGAGATAGGGCGACTTGAATGATTTGTTTCGCACGGACGCGGATTGCGGCCACGTTTTTCAACCCTCTATACGACTAGGAGTTAGTATGAGTTGTATACTGTCACGCATGGGAGTTTGCTTACCGTGGGAATATTGTGGCGGATTGTGATTGGTCGGCGACGACGGTATGGTAGACTTCATGCCAATTTCGGTGCCGGGGCCGCGGGCGGTTGGGTTGACGATTCACCCATCTTGCAAAGAATATGATTCCCAAGTGATGGGAACGTGAGAGATAAATGGAAGTAAAGTGAGAGGTATAGTGCTCAATCAGAGTTAAAAGGATGGACACATGCACGTCATCGGAGTTTGTGTGATCGGTGGCCATTATCTCGGCGTAGTTGTAAGAGGTGAACTTCTTAATGACAGCCCCGGGGTGGCTAGTGCAGTGTGACACGAGCTCTCGGTGTTCCTGGATCTATCGCACCTATATCCATTATATCCGGGATATGAATCTCAAGGTTGTTGTCAATTCGAGGATGGGGCGGCAGGCTTAAGGGGAAGACCCTGGTCGGACCAGAACGCGGTCCGAAAGGGTCGGAAATGAGGCTATTCCTAGACTTGTTGATGCACTGGGAACAATATTGATGACGAGAATCAAATATCCTGGTTTTCATCAAAGGGAGCATACCTTGGGTGTGGGATTGGTTGGGAGATGTGCTACGATGAGGGATATTGGAGAAGAAGAGAAGGAGAAAAAGTCATTATGGATGGCCTTGAATAGCAATTCCATGTGATATTGGTGAAAGGTAGTTGACTGATTGAGTGATCGTGAGGGTGAGAGTAAGTCGAGAAGAGAAAGGATAGTTGTGATTCCGAGGATGCAAAAGGTGCAAAGAGATCTCCAAGGTTGTATGCAGATGAGAGAGGTGTTGGAAGGAACAACTCACACCATCCGATAGTTGTTTCAATCCCAAGTTGACAACCACCCTAGCATAAGCTGCCCGGCAGCAATCTCCACATAGAGATACATACTGTCACCATTTCCGGGCTCAACAGCAACAATGAGTTGCAAACCTGAAGCTATTCACACTACCTAAATAATTAATTTTTCTAGGCTTGGCGGAGGTGTGTGTATGTGTAGGACCGAGAATATTGACTAACCATAAGATAAGGGTAATGGCGAGCTCGCTTAGTTCATAGCCTGTTCGAATATATAGGATAGGTGACATCATAAAAGAGGTACAATATGAGTGTAATGTGGTCGTCGGGATTTTGAGTTGGAGATAATTAGTGAAATCGGCTCACTTTCTATGGACAACAATAGCTTTTACACTACGCGGAAGTGCTTGTTTCCTAGCCTTATATGGCAGGGTCGGGAAGAATTTGATGATACCGAAGTCACACGTGGGCCTTTCTCAGAGTCGAAAGCTTTTTACATGGCTTCCATAAACGCGCTTCTTGCCCATTCAGCGGAACTACCAATGGAGCATCACCTCTTCCACGCACCGGTACCTATCGTTCAACAGTATGATAGCTTTGAAGAATATCGACTCGCTACTGATCGATGGAACGATTACGCCACCGTGGGTTCCAAAATTGAGAGCAGGAAGAATCGACTTGATTACACTTCAGTCGGTATCTCAATTAGGGACACTGTGGCTTTCATGTCTGAGAAAGATAGACAGATTAGTTCTGACGGTTTTCCCCTATACCACCCTGATACAAGCACCCGGAATACCTTTGTGGACGACGACCTGAATATAACGTGCATTATCGACTAGGCTTTTGCGTCTTCGGTGCCCCCTGCAATGCTTCTTGTCTGCCCCGGCCTCCCTCACCCTCGTGACGGCATACATTTATCTCTTCTAGGAGCCTTTGTTGATGGCTTCATAGCTGGAGAAGGGTTCGGTGGTCAGGCTGCCCTTGATTTCTCACACGACGACTTTTTCTGGGCATTCTTTCGCCTAGTTAACCTCGATTGTCTGCAAGACTTCCACTACCTCTCTCAACTCATTCATCCATTTGTCGGACAGGAAGTGTATCCTTACACTTGCCGTATGAAGGGGCAAAAGGAGTTCCTCGAAGCAGCAGAATACGCGTTGAAAGATGAAGGTGACCAAGAGAGGTCCAGACGGGATGAAGAACAATACTTCTCATGCGTTGGTCCGCACCGGCATTCGCTCTCACGTCACCTGACCATGATTGAACAACTAAATGATCAATTCGTTGCTGATAAGAGGCTGTGGAGATGGATTGCACTCTACCTGGATGAGCGAGATGTGTAGATGTTTTCTTAACGAAGGCATTTACTGCCCCTCGTGATTGGTTATCTCCTAATCTAATCCATGTTCATGTCTTTACCTCGACTGCAAACCAGGCTCTACCTGCATCGGATTATCTTACTCCTAAATTCCAGCTCGTAACTTGACTATTTCACACAATTATAGAGGCAAGAAAGTACATTTAGCAGGAGGTTTAGGACCTGTGCAGGGGCATGATGCTTTCTTGTAATTTATTGGTGTATCCTCCTACCCCCCTCGGAGCGTTCTGAATACTAATCTCCTCGAGCTTCGAACTGACGGTTAATCTCCACAGTGTCGGGTTTGCTCACCCAAGTCGGCTTATTCCCACTTAAACAGGCGCATAGCCTGAAGCCGCGTGTCTACAGAACGGCTTTATCAAGACCTAGATGGAATATAAGTGCCTGATTGACAAGGCTGAGGACTTAGGCAAAATATGAACACACAACATCATTGTTACGCCTTGAATCTCTTTCCCCCCACAACTCGAACTTTCGTATCTTCTTTTCCCAGGTTTCTTTTTTCTTTCTTCTCATCAAATTTCTTCATCGCAATGTCTCTTCTCGGATACTCTGAACTCTACATAGGTACAGAAGTTACCTTTGCCGCGCCATCACTCCAAAAATGGGTTATCGAGGAGAAGCTCACCGAGGATGTTCAGCAAATGACGAAATGGGAGCTTGACGGTGGCGCTGGGCCTCCTTTTGCGGTGTTTAAATATCTTTGCCACAGTGCGGCAAACAGCAACAAGAAGGCATTCATGCGAATTTATTTCCAGATTCCTATCGAAGGAACGGAGTACCAACGCCCCGAGGTCCGACAACGACAGGCCGCTTCACGAAAACATGAAGAGCTAGACGTCCTGAAGGATCTACAACTACGACAGTGTCCCGTGGTCCCGAGTCTCCTCACCTATAAAGAAGGAAAACAAGGCAATGATGGCCTGGTCCCGGATGGATACATTACACATGTCGTATGGGATAAGGTCCCTGGGAAGTCACTAAACCAGGATAAAGTCTGGGATCCTACATCGGGTCCATTACGTGAGGCCGTCCGTGCGAAGTTCCGCGATGTCTGGGAGTATGTTATAAGCCGCTCTTCCACCAGTCGAGAGTAATGCTAACAGACCTAAGGGAGTTGAGACGATATGGATGGGAGCCAGGCATGCCTGGACTAGAGAACATCATCTACGACGAGAGTACAGAGACGATGTATGTGGTATCTTCTATAAACCCAGTTCTAAACAGAATAAATAGGCTGACTATCTTTAGGCACATTGCAGGCTTCCGAGCGGCCGCCCTCCTTGACCCCAAAGAGAAATTTACCGACATGACCTTTGTTGAGTGGGGCTTGGCTATACCACCGAGTAATGCCGGTTGGGAAAAAGACAGTACTAAGTGGGCTTGGTGATCAACATGAATGTCTATTGCTTTATATAACCTTGAATGCAGTGTCCTCCCTATCTTCCTCGAGTCCTTGGGGTTATGAAAGGAAGAATTTGGGATGCAATCTCAAATATTCGGCGTCTTATATCCATGGAGTCGATTAAACTAAAAGGAGATCTCGAAGAAAAGATGGGCATGATTCAACAGATACCCATAACCGCTCCTTTGATGAGCTCGGCAGTCCACAGCTAAGCAACAGCCCCACGGACCATATGCTACGGGAGTGTATAGCCGCCAGTGCGCCATATCGTGTCTTGCTAGTAGAACGTTTCATAAAACTAGTATATGTGTATTTGATTAACCATATACATTGATAGAAATCGACACTACAGGAATTGAGATATTGTAGAGGTTGAGATATCAAAGTTTATATGTAGGAAAGTTATACATTAAGCCTTTTCTTAGCCCTTTTCTACTATCTACAAAATGAACTGAGAAAAGGAAGATATCTATATAACTAATATCTAGAGAGACTACCTAAGGAGACCACTAAAAAGACAACTAAAAAGATATATAAAAAGACTATCGGAGAAGACTATCTAGGAAGACTGCTAAGAAGACTACAGCCGTATAAGCGGCCAATTATTCTTATTATAGGAATTGAGATATTGTAGAAATTGACCCTGTAAAAGTTGATATTGTAGGTAATGGTAAACTAACTGGCGGTATGACGGTCAAAATTTAATATGGAAAAATACCATATGGCGGACTGGCGCCTTTGCACTGCCGTACATATGCGTTAGCGATAGCACCTGACCCCTGTATTAGAAGACTCTTACAGTCTTTTCTCCTCTTCACAGTTTTCAAACTGTTCACAATACAGGATATTGTGTTTCTCCTCACACCACCGTACCAGTACATTCCATAATACCTTCCGATGCTCATCCTGATACATACGACCATAGGGTGTGGAGAACAGGGCTTCCCGTCCGCTCAGCCGTACTTAAGCCACACGCCGGTGAGTTAGTAGTTGGGTGGGTGACCACCAGCGAATCCTCACTGTTGTATGTTTTTGTTTTGCTATCTTATCTTATGTTTGTCTGTCTCGCCCTGCATTGTGAAAAACCTCGCTGTCGCCTTGGTTAGAGAGGTTTTTTTTTTTATGGATGTCCCGGGCTGAGGGGGAGACGCCTATATACGAGAGCCCCATCTCTCTTCACTTCTTAATCGACCTATGCTTCGCTTCTTTAAACACTTCAGCATGTCCTGAAATTGTATAGTACCGCTCGTGATAGCTATACATCTATACGCGATATTACTTCCCAATCTGGTTAGCGCCACCGGGCATGTCGCAGCCTGGTGACAGCCCACAGACAGGTCTCGCTCTAATATGTCCATTTTCATCGAAATGCTCATCAGGAATATTACGAGTTGTGTGTTTGCTAGACATTTATTCCAGATCATGTTATCATCAACAACCTTGCAGGGGAGAATGGTCGGCCCCTTTGACAAGCGGAGGCGGGTAACATGCTGCCTCGGCTGCGCCAAACGACGCATTAACGTCTGGGATGTGAAACTCGAATTTCTTGGGACTAGTGCAGTTAATCCATACTAGTGTGAAGGGGAAATTCCATGTGCTCATAGCATTCGACAAAACACGGGGTGCGTTGCCCAGCAGCAATCGGGGCATGGTATGACTATATTTGTCAACAAGGCCCAGCAAAATAACTTTGGAGTAGGTCACCAAAGTTCCGTTCGGAAGCGTGTGGCTATTGCAATAGCCACAGCTCCGGGACTCACCCGCTTGGCTTGATCGGGAGGGATAACGTCACCTGCCTTCTTGATTATTTTGTCGCTTTTATTCAACAGAACATGTTCACGATGAGCTTGTCTCGATTGTTCCGGACCTGCTTCCTCTAATCTCAACCTTGCCAGTCCTGTACCATGCAGTGATAGCGGTCGGGGCTTTAGGTGCCAATCGATGTACCGGCGGTCGCGCATTACAGGCAGAGAATTCCCCCTATGTGGATGCCACGGCCTCTTATCAGAAGTCAATGTGTATTTGGTCAAGTCTGAGAAACAGCAACTTGATGCAAAGAGAGGATATTCTCAGGGCTACATTCTTCCTAGGGCTGTTTGAGGTATGACTTTTATCAGAACGAGTATCCTTTATCGAATGCATTAAATTTGCATTTTACTGACATCAATACACCTAGTTGCTCTCAGACGATTCAGGCGAAGGGGTTAAGCATATGTTCTATAGAACATCAAAAATGCTCCAGCTTACAGGACTAAGCGGCTGCATGTCATCGCCCCGAAGGATATTCTACGACCTGTTTCGTGTCCTCGAAGCCAGCCGAGCATTGCTCTATGATGAAGAAACAATCCTATCTCCGGAATATTGGCCTCAACTCAAAAAGGCCCTATCGAGCAATGCTATTCAATGGTAGCCTTTGGGAGAAGTTATAACCCTTATGATTGAGATATCTGCCTTCAGCTTACGGTAAGTGGGCATTGGCAAATGAGCGAATTGTTCTATTTTAGTAACCCACACGACGGAGCCGGGACTATGATCATGATGCTTCCTGAAGCAGAACGATTTACAGATCCGTCAGTTGCTCTCATTAGGATCGAAGGACTCAACGTCCAACAAACCATCTATGACTGGCACTCGAAAACGTTGCTGCAGCTAGTCTAGGATGGTCCTAATGAATATTCAAATCTGGCGGTGCTGTATTATCATACTCTGCTGATCTTTCTCTCTGGCAACTATGACTGTTTCCCATACTGGGACAATATCCCAGCCCCAGTGTTGGCCCATGCTGAAATAACTGAACACTTGACGACGATACTGTATCTATCGGGCGAGGTGTTGCTGCACACTAATATTCCGGGAGTGATGTTGTTTTTTCCAGTAACCGTTGCATGATCTTGAGCTCGCACAGTTGATCAAAAATTCCAAATGCCGGACCTGCTCGACCTAGTCTTCAGCAAATGTTTTGTGGTCGCAAACAGGGTACGGGATAATTTGCTGAAACAGTGCACCAAAGGTAACCTGAAATCAATCCCCATGGGATTCACCCAGCGGAAGGGAAGCCATTCTCTTCGCACGTGCTAGTATGTCCTTCGTATCATTTGACATAGAATTGAGCGGCCGTACACAAGTGCCGTGAAATCAGGTGAATGGAGCGTGTCCACCCTATGCGCCATCCACAGGTATGAAGAAAACAGCTAAGTCTGGTCTCAGAAGGCAGAAAATGGAGAAAGGTTCGAAGTGCCATAGAAAAAGCTACCTACCTAATTGGGCATATTGGCCGAGCTATTCGTTGTGGCGCCGTGGGGTTGTCAAGTATGTGATTGGTCAAAGTTGCTTCCGTTGCTTCCCCTGGACGCCCTTGGGCCATCTCATTTGCCCAAGTGGGGTTTAGCTCGCCAGGTCAACCTATAAGACCCGTGGACTTGCCTTGACCATTGCTAGGGTCCTCTAGGGCTGATATAAGACCTTTGTGACTCGTTCAGTTGTTAAAAATTTCCCCATTTATTGGTCTTCAAAAGAAACTCCGCAAAAGTCTCCTAATTCTTTCTACCTTCAATCAAAAATAGACCACGTTCTTCCATTTCCCAAGACATTCACATACAGCCATCTCAACTCAAAATCAACAATTGCAACAACACCACCCAAAATGATATCCCTCAAAACTCTCCTGCTGGCCACGATGCTATCTGTCGTTTCAACCGCCGCAGAAACTAACTGCCCATTCGGCTGGCTCCCAAACACCTTCCACGAGACAAAATGCTGCGCCGGTGGCATGGTCATCGACGAAGAGGGGGCGTACTGCTGCGTCGAAGATATGAGAGATTTCAAAGAACTACTCACCAACACAGCGATGCGCTACGCTACCGCCACGACGACCGGCGAGACAAACTGGTCCACGGTAGAGAACTCTTGCGTTGCAAAGGTCCGCTTCACGGCCAGCGACTACTCGGCCCAGGTTTCCTCGGCGGCGAGCAAAGCCGAGGCTACCCCCACAAATGATTCCACGAGCGAGGTCACTTCCACTAGTACTACGGCTTCTGGGGCTAGCTCTGGTGCGGGGTCGCTGACTTCGACTCCGAGTCCGACTCCTACGTCGAATGCGGCTACGCCGCCTGCTACGGGTGGGGAGGTTATGTTTGGTGGCATCGCAGTTGCTGCTGCTCTTTTCATGCTGTGATTGAAAATGTGCTTCGTGCACTTTTGGCCCCCATTTCGGCTTTTGGCTCGGAAGATGCCGGGTGCTTACTGGATCGCGGGTCTCATTTTCTACTGTATTTACACATACCCTTTGAAAAGGAATTAGATCGATATATACACGAAGTTCCTGAACTGCCAAGGCAATGTACTCGGTTTCAATGATCAGTGGAATTAGAAGAGAAATGCAAAGAACTGGAAAGGAGGTGCGCAATGTTAAATTGTGCCTCAGAGCAAGGCTTTAACGGCTTGGCGGAGGTCGGGCCAGACCACCCGAGCCAATCGCAGCTGGGCTAAGCAATAGCACCAAACTAGCATCTTGGCGGCTTTAGTGACCGTTGGTACCTTCTGGGGGAAAATTATTAACACTTCCTTTATCACCACCTTTTCAGTTGGTTTCAATCGCTCGACAAAAGTATTGTGACCTTTCTCGCGTAGGATCTAGCCAGATATATCTGCTCGTTGCCATATCGGTTGTTGGTTACCGACTGTATATATTGTTTCTTGGATAGCTTTGGTTATAGGGATAGCTTAAACTATAAAGGAATTCGGAAACATGAATACTGTTGATGTGAAACCATGGATGTCTGATCCCGCCCTTCTCCGTGTCCAATATCATAAAGTCCAGGCGTAAAGAAGAGTCTGGGGACTATAAAACGAGTGAGGGGGAGCGGCGTTTAGCTGCCATTGTTGCTCTCTTACGTTTCTTCGCTCTCCATGCCGTACTCGCTCTCTTGGAGGTCACTCTGCTCGGGCTTTTCACCCTCCACAAGATGTTTCAAACACACCAAATGCTTGTCTTGATATATCTGATAACCAGCAGTTTGGTAAACCCTCAAAATGTCAGAGTTTCGCTCCTCCGCCTCCCTGACCATGGCACAAATGGCATTGGCAGCATATTCCTCCAGACGATTTTCGTTGGTCTCTTTTGCCGATTCCCGAATTTCGTGCAGTTGCTTCAACCAGAACATCCATCTCCAAGGTGTAAACCCAGTAGGCGAGCGGCTCCCAAACTCTGACTCGATAAAACATGGGCCACCCTGGCCAATAGTGCTGGGGCAATCGTTCCATGAGACCTCCGAGAGTCGCAGGAGATTGGAACCTGCCTCGTCAAGCCACACACAGGCAGCTGGCAATAAGTGCATGATCTCGAGTGAATGCGCGCCCCGGTTTGGGTCTTCATTATCCTGATAATCTGTAGTGCGAGCTTCTTGTCTCTCCTCAAACGTACAAGGGAAGATGATAAGGACAACCTGACACATTCTGTCCTTGCAGACGCGTGTTGAGGCCAGCTTGGCCAAGAAAGAGGCAAAATTGAGGCGCTGTGTGCCCGACATTGGACCGCAGTTGTTGATCCAGAAGTCGGTCATGTCAGTTACCAAGAACGGTAGGTCATTCCATAGTGTGCCTTCGGCCATTCGTGCGATTTCGACACCGTACTTTCCCTTCACAGGCCTGGTCAACGGTCCACTTCCCTGAATCCGAAGGATATCAAAGACCAGCCGATCGTGATCGGGAGTTTCATGCGACGTATATAGGCTCAGTTGGTAGTACATGTACCATATATCGCGAAGGTAGCGATCGAGGGAATCCACCCCGTCTCCTACATTGCAGTATCTGTCGGTAACCCAGGTTCTATTGAAGAAGGCTGCTTCTCGCACATCCTTGAATTCACCACGAGAAAGGCTTTGGCGTGTATCCTGACGACTCTGAGAGATGCTGTCTAACTCGCCGATGTCGGGGAAGCCTTTTGGCGAGGGGCTGAGCAGGGAGTCACGGAGGCGATGCATTTTGAATTTATCGAATTGTTTGAAGTGAGGTATAGGTGTAGTAGTTGGGTAGAAGAAAGGGAGTGAGTTTAAGAGTGCGCATGTGTCATAGAACTCCACGGGGCTTTAAAATTGGAAGGCGCAGTTTAGGGCCACTCACACTCCCGGCATGATGTAGTTACAGGAATCTTCCATGTTGACAAACAACATGTCGGTAGCTGCCCACGTCGATTCTTTTGGTGTCTGTACTCTGCCTGCGTAATAAAGCTGTCGATCACCCGAGTCCCCGGACCCGCTCTGATGGATAGGTCCACACAATCTGTACCTTTCTCCCTCGTCATCACTTCCATTATACCTGTTTACATTAGTGTGGAATTTGAACATGACTTTCTTCCATAGTAGACACAAAGCAGATTACGGCATCCATCTGTGTTCGGGTGAGGCCACCTAATCAGCGCATCTTGGATCTTCTCCACGCCCGGGTTAAGATGACCTGGGCCATGTCATCCTGGGAACACAGTTTATATCAAATAAACGTGTTTCTATGGTCGTAGATACGGACAACGCCCAGGTCATGGAAGTTAAAAAGGGCGTACCAAGCTAACATGGATATCAGCGGGACAAGCCTGTGATGTCTAGTCGACAGCTACGACACAATTACAGATGAACTCCCAGATTAATTTTAGCTGGATCGACAGTGTCGAACAGGTGGACACCGAATAAGGTTATAATATACCACTGGGTCCAGCGAAATACTAAAAGCCATCGTCATTATTTCAAGTACAGTCACATGGACCACGCGATTTCAACATCACGGCCTTTTCTTTTTCATTTCGACACTACACCAAGCAGCCAGATGCCGTGACGCCGTGGAAGTGCACAAAATGGATATGATCCGCATCGCTTCATATCACCGGCGTGGATTGGATCGAATGGTTGCCACAGCGAGTCCGCATGAGCATTATCATGTACACACATCACTTGACTGTGCGAAAGAAAAGAATCCAAATCAATCCGACAGAGCTACTTGGCAGATTGTTCTCACGCAAAGGAGGTAACAGGACTGAAGTGCCGAGGCAATCGGACATATCACTGCTAAATTATATGGTGACTACCTCATTACCCTACCTGGATGTTGAAAGCGGCATAGCTCAGAATAGAATATGCTGCAGTGGTTGCCGTATTTCGTTTCGAAAATCTACCGACATCACTTCATTAACGAGCTTCTGGGCTCTGGAAGACAAAGAATACTCCCATGACGAATTCAAAGAACACTTCCATGCATGTGAAGGGGCTCAAAAACTTTGGGAATTGAGAAATAAAGGGTTCAATGTCCCTTCTGTCTCGCCACGCCTCGACTCATTTTCTTGCACCACTGGTTATCTTCCCATGGGGACCGCTTGCAATGAGCTACTTGGGCGTTCCTATTGTCGTGGGAGTAAGTGGTATTATTTCTGCTTGATGTTGCAAGACCTACTAATCACGCTTAATAGATTGTTATGGTCGCTGTTCATGATGAGGATTATCAGACAGCATGCCAGAAGCTCAAGGATTTAGCATTTCGGGAAATAGTCCCTGAGCGCACGATTCCCCCCGAGATATTGACAGCGATCCCAGATCCCGATGAAGCGCTTGAAGAGGTTAAGGAGGAGTTTCAACGTCTGGACAGATCAACTACCACGTTCGAATATCCAACCAATCACCACCTAGCTGGGAGTGTAAAGCTGACTTTGGCCCCAAACTCTTTTGCAAATCTTCCAGTACCGGATGCGACTGGTGACGTGAAGCAGAGTACTGTTTCTACGAAAGGGTATGATATGTACCGCAACGTATGTCATCCACTTGAGGAGGCATTAGTTGAAAGTTTCGTCAAGTGTGTTGTTGACGATAAGAATGATGAGAATGCCGAGTTCTCTGGTTGGGGAGACAGATTGAGCACCTGGGTAGCCATGATGTGTGGTTATCTCGAGGTCAACAATGATATCCTCGATAGCTGCCGAGATGAACGAGCCGTAGAATGGTTTAGTGTTAACTATGGTCGAATACACGAGGAAAAGTTCGGCCCTTTAGATAGACGTGTCTCGAAGCGACTAGGTTCTGGACACGAAATGTCCGTGGACATGAGGGGGAATCCATTGCCAAAGTGACCTCGACAGGTGCGATTTTGCTTGAACAATGCGCGCTGAGGAAGCAGTCACAGAGTATCATTTACGATTTATGAATATGCATGTATTTGTAAGAGTTTACAATCTTTGGGAAAGCAATACATTGTGTCAAGTTACTGAATTTCTCGCACAAAGTAAACAAGTTAAGCAAACCATAGACCCGACTCGCGACTTTCACATGCGAACCATCACCGGCCCCACAGCCCCGACTGGAACCTTGGAATTCCCATGAGCCGCATGGGTGGGGCCTTCAACCGTTCGGCTTTTGAAGTATCCATCAATATTGGCATCGCATGTCAGACCTCACGTTCAATGCCTTCACAAAAGAATCGGGCAGGCCTACATCGGAATACAATAGACGGTCATATATTCAAAAAGACATTCGAAGCCTTGTAAAAACTTGTAAAAAGGGCCACTTAATACAACACTAATAAACCGAGAAGAATCGGTGAGGACGAAGGTTGCTATTGGCGGGGTGTTGTTGGGCCAACCCTTCTACCTAAGGCGGATAAGACCCCTGCTCCTCATTCCTTCCTCTCTCTTTCTCAGTCACCCAGTTCTCTTCCCACAAATTCCTGGTCTCCTACCAGCGCAGCTAGAACTTACTGTTGCATCCATTGCAAGAAGCCTTGACTCATTACAAATAGACTACGCTTTAATGCGAGGCGCAGCCGCGCGTGTCTCATGGCCCCAGACCCCAGTTGACAAACACAGGACGTTGGCCTAGTGATTCACGTTGATCAACGAGCCATCACCGTAGATCTGCTCACGCAAAGACTATTGAAATCATTCCCATCGACTTTGGCCCAGTGAGCCAATTCGGCCACATTATCCCGAGATACAAACTACATTTGCCTGAAGGCGACATACAATTGGTGGGGGTCGAGGTATTCGATTTCAGAAGCTGGTCATACCGACCTCAGTACAATCTTGAAACAGCGACACGAGTGACGAAAACCATCAACGGATATCCTGTCAAGATCTTTAGCCCTGAATGGCTCACTCGGGAGAAGATACTGTCGCAGTACCAGCGTCGGGGTGTGAAGCATGCCTCCGATATCGAAGATGTGACCCGTCTAATGCGATATTGTGTGCCTAACAAGCCAGAGCTCAACTTCAACGACCAGGACCAACAATTCCAACTTGCATTGTCAAGTATCTTGCAACAAAGACCTAGGCTACGAAGCGGCCTTCGCCGAGTCATCAAATGTAGTGAAGTATTTGGGAATTGGTAACATTCAACCTGTTGTATGTTTCCGGCATGGTTGCTAATTGATTCATACTTGGTTTTTCTAGATGACCCATTTCGAAGAACGAAGGAAAGGTTCCTACGGAATGGTTTTATCAGCTTCACCATAGATGTATTTGGCGTGCTCCTTTCTACACGTTTTATTGATACACATTTTCTACCCCATCTTGCATTCCTTTTTTGACTTTTTGATGTCTCTTATCGTCCTTTAAGTTAATACGTCTGCATTCCTTAGTTGCCACGTGCAACACGTCAACGCCATACTCTATGCGAAGTCGATACGAAAACATTGCCATCCCAGGCCGATTGTGTCGCTTCTCATCTTTCCCCCCTCTCTCTGCCTCTCGTCTGTTGAACACCATACTCGATCTAATCCAACCAAACCGGCGTTGTCTAACGTGCCGTGATACTTGGTCTGGTCACCTAACGCAAACAGCACCCGAGGATGATCATGTCTTCGGACATCTGTGAGACCAATGTCGGGATGAAAGTTTAATGCACAAATACTTTTCACAACCTGAGGGGCCTTCCACCTTGCCTGACAAATATATCTTCCTCGTTAGACATATACGTAGTAAGAATTAGTTAAAAGTAAGGATAATATTTGGTTTTATCTTGCACTAGCTTCTCAACTGCCTAGTTAATGGGATCTAGGCTGTAGACCTACGAATGTTAAACCTTCCAATAGATATGGACCGTCGCTAGCTACCATAATCCAAATTGGTTGGACGGCATTATTTGAGTATGCGTTTTTGAACATTGTTCTTCTATCATTTGCTATGCAAAGGAATAGATAGGGTAAAGAGTGAAAAAGGAGGGTTCATCTAAAAAACAAGAGGTGAATAACACATGTGGGATCGGCTAAGGCCTTCAAACTCACCAGATCCTGACGACAGATATTGTGCTGATCATCTCCCTAAATAGTAAGCCAAGAGGTAGAATTTTAACAATTTTGGGGGCTAAAATGACCACTCAAGCCAAATTCTGCGAAGGATCGCTGAAGGGTTTCTTCTGATCCACTTGGGCCCGCTTAGGGGAACTAGATCCGGGCGCTATATTCCCTACGCGAAGGTGGGGTGAGATAGTTGGAGGGGTATATAAGAAGATACTCAGCACATTGTGTCTGATAAAGCCTGTCATGATGAAATGAAATAAATCGAAAACATCATTCGTGAAACAAGAGGATTGGTTCCCTTGGAAGACGCGCGGTTGTATAAAATTAAGCAGACAAGTAAGGGCTGACATGCAGGGCTGAAGTAATCAATATGCACTCTTGCACACATGGGCCGTGGTGTGACGAAGTTTAAAATTGAGAGAAACCTCAGGATCTAGCTCACCAACTAAAATGGACCATTCTCCTACACGCTTTCCATTTTCCGTCTACATAGTAGTACAATCTATGAGAATCAGCCCTTCATACAAACATTAAACTTCGAAATATGCTTGATAATTTACCTATTTTTTGGGAAATAGCCTTGCCTGGAATAAAAGTATGTGCGAACGCTCTATGGAAAGAAAATTCCGTCACTCCCACTGACTTGGAGATATCCCTAGTGGTGGATACGGTAGAATTCCCTAGGTTATCACGATCCCAAAATGCACTTGACATTGATAACAAGAGAAGCGGTGGGGTTCAGAATGCACTAAACCCGTAGTAGAAGGAGATATAGTATGCGAATATTGTGCTTCATATCAATCCCGCTCTCCTTACATCGGCTCCGGCGCGTCTTCCACCAACGGTGCACATACTTCATAATTGTCATCGCACCTGCGTTGCATATTGCATAATGTCTGAACATTATTGTGCATTGACTAGGTAACTTATATTGATCACAAATCACTATCCATTGAAACCAAGAATGAGAAGCTTGGCCTTTCCATGGCAAGTTCGACGATTGCCGGCGCACGTCCTTCCGCGGTTGAAAGGGCACCCACACACCCTTCCGCTCTAGACCAATTCAAAAGATTCTATGTATACTGATCATCCGGCTACTATCGCCTTCTGGGGTTACATCAGTCGACATGTGACCAGTCCCTGGACAGGGCTAGTATAAAAATCCCTGGATTCGCAGAAGACCCTTGATACCAAGTCACAAACCACTGGATACTATGGAGTAGCAGTAGCATGACCATATAATGTATCTCTCGCTTGATCTGGATTGCTGTACAGGTGGGGAAAAGCATCCGACGAAACCCGCGATCCACCTTGCCACGTACGGACGTGTGTGCATGGATACAAAGCGCCCCGCACCTGGATGTTTTCTATGCGGTGAGGGCTTAGACCAAGTGGAGCTAGTTCCGTCCCATGGGGGGAAGATTTTCTTTGCATGGTCTATACCTTCTCCCGAATAACCGTTAGTTCTATCGCAGGTGAACTAGCCGATAATATGACCTATCATATCACGACAAATTTGTTGAGGGAATATTCCACGTACATACTCGGGACCAGATTAACGTCATACTCAAACAAAGAAAACATCTTGGCTGTTGCGAAGGTTCAGACTCTCTCCGGTTTTCCATGTCCGTGCTGGATCGGGTTGGATATATAAAGTGTCTCGGTCGTCGGATGTTCCCTATTTACCCCAAAAGAAACTGGAAAATGACTACATACGATTATACATTCTCAAACCATGGGATCGTCCCTCCTACTGGTCGGATTAATCTTCCAATCAATGTAGCAGGCCATATACCCAATTATAAACGTCTCAACGATGAGCCATTGATTAAGACATGTGAAATTCCCCTGGGAATACGCGATGCCTCACTCCAGGTTAGCAAAACACTATCCTTTTTCAAGAATTCCCGACTGAATAAGTTGAATGTAGCTCAAGATCCCTCATTACGACATAGTCCCTATCAATCCAGCTCCTCCATCGGCTGTCCTCTATTCACATGCTAATTTCAAGGCTTCGATCCAACCAGAGAAAGCTGGAAATACCAAAGACTTCTATGACAGGTGCTTCGCAGAAGCCGCTGCAATTAATCTGCTTTTCCCCGATGTACGATCGGAAGGGATCCGCATATGCATGACCGCGTGGCTGGCTGCAAACTGCGCGGCGGATGACATACTTGAGGCTATGCCGCCAGCTGCAGCCACACTTGCGTTGCAGGAGGCAATCTCGAAGCTGCAGGGAAACAAGGCAAACGGTATGTAGATCAACATCAGCCGCGAAAAGATCAACACTGAGATTGATCTTTATCAATAGTCTCTCCAACAAACAAGGTCGCGTCAATCCTTTGCTTCTTCCAAAAATATTGCACCCAGCAACTTGACCTGAGTGAAAGTACCGCCCGCGAACTCAGCAATGATATATGCGATATGTGCGAGGGCTTGCTTGACGAGCTCCTATTTCGACAAGACATGTTGCCTAACAATCTGGAAACCTACCTGCAATTCCGCGGTAGAACAATGGGAATACATCCATTTTTCACTCTGATCCGGACATTACACACACCAATCGAAGGAGAATATATCTCCCGCCTGCGAGATCTCCAGACGCGGGTGAGTCTGGTGCTAGGACTACAGAATGACCTCGTTGGTCTGGAGAAAGATCGTCGGAATGGCGAGACAATGAATGCAGTGTTGGTATCACTAAAGGAACAAGCGGGAACAGATGTGGATCACATGGATATGATATTGCCAAGGACGATTCAAGAGGTGTGTGGTATCCACAATCTTTGTCTATCGGATGCAGTGGAGATGCACGCCCGACTCCGCGGTTCACTGAACGGGGATATCCACAACGCGGTTCTTGAAACTGCAATTCTGGCCTTTGCTGACACACATCTGAAATGGTGTGCTTCGTCTAAAAGATATCAGGCCAAGGTAGAATAGGTAATTGGTTTGGGTTGGTTTAATTGGGCTGAATATAAACATGGGGTTTAAAGTATACGATTGAGTTGTCTCCACTTAGTTCATCACCCTGCAGACGCCTTGGTGTGATAGACAGGTGCACATGCAGTGTGACCTTGTGTAATAGGTTAACCCGAATATGAACACGGGAGGCTCGAGAAATGTGATACGCCACACTCGAGCTGCATGTGTATCCGAAAACATTGGCGGTGAGAGATGTGGCGGTAGATTCGTGAATGAATGTCGCTGCGTTATTCGTAGGCTTTGTTGTGGAGATAACCAGGCGTATACTCTTACATGTGGTATATTGCGGGTTGCAGATGGATTTTATAGGTCACCAAGACCCTAATATTAGATTTACTCGATGTACTAGATAATGCCGCATTATTTGATGCTATTGCAGGTCTACTCGTAGGAGCCGTCATGTGGTAAAAGTAGTGAGGTTTGTATGCTGAAGACTGCGCAGGCAAAAATCACTATTGAAAAGGTACCTGAGACATACATATGGTCCTTGGAATGGGTTGGGCTAGCCTAGAGACTATTGAGGTAGGAAGTACGGGCGGATATGTAAAATCAGCCAAGCTTTAGGTGTGGTAGAACAAAGAAATTTGAGTTAGCTAATCAGGTATATACCTCAACATGGCTGTTTCCTCTTTGGGTTTCAACCTTGTTTTCTTTATACGTACACGTCCAGTTCGAGCCGCCTTAGATAGCTGGCACCCCCCATGGCTGTTTCTAGACCCAGCCTTGGAACGCGATACATGATCCCTGGAACTGAACTCGTCTCCTGTCGGTCTCTTTTATGGTTTCTCCTCCTGTTCCACTACACCACACCCACGCACGGTGATGAATAGTTCTTTTCCGGGTTAGATGTCTCCCCCAGCACTGGCCTTTCTCAACTGCCAATTTACTGTCCGACCAACAGAATACTCCAATCTATACGGAGTATGAGGAGCATCGTAGGGAATGGTCAAGTCCCACACAAAGGAAGAGCCACACTAGGCGGTATTGCTCAAATGCGCCCGAATGTCGAGGAACTGGAACAAGAGGTCCGGAATATTAAGAGAATGTAATGTGGCATAGAGATAAAATTCTCGTCTACGAAGCAAGGACCAAGAGGGCCCAGAATGCTCACCCTACTCATATACAGTGCCTCCGGGAAATGGTGTCACCATCTACACTCATCGTTTTGTGTTCAACCCCTGCCAGGATGGCGATGATAATTTCGGCTCAAAGTAAATAAATCCCAGTATTGTTCCTCTAGCTCGTATACGGACTGTTCACGTAGCCCTGGAGCGCGTAATGGAGTGAAGCGCGCCGGGGTCGGGGGCCGCCCCGACGGAAATGGTAAGCAAACAGGCGGGGTTGAACATGTGACTGAGCATACGCTAGTCAGGAAACTCACAAACAGCATCCAGAAACGGCATAACAAAAAGGCACAGCCAGGTCACATCGAAGCGCACCAAAAGCAGAAGTTAAAAGGTCACCTCACTCATCAGCGGATCGAGACCCCTACCAGAAAGAATGGCAAGTCAGTTTGATGAGATCGGGACAAGTCAGCAATCAACAAAGTCATGGATACTCCAGAAATTCTGGAGATGATCCTGGCCGGGACGGATATGCGCACGCTTCTCACATCTGCTCAACGAGTCTGTCGCAACTGGGCGAGTTTGATCCGCAACTCGCGGTCAATCCAAAAGACCCTTTTCTTCATTCCAATCAAGGACTCCGAGTGGGGAATAGGACAAAAGATACCTAACCCGCTATTGACGGAGACTTTCGCTTCTTTTTTCCCCACCAAGAACAGACCGGATAGTTACCAGTTCGACTTTAGCGACTTGGTCATGACTAGAGACGCCTCAACCTTGGCTCAATTCATAAGGGCAGATGCAAGCTGGCGCAAGATGCTAGTCCAGCAGCCTCCCATCTCGAAAATTGGACTGTTTCATATTAGCCACGAAATAGGCGGTGATAGCGCTGAAAGCGCTAGCATCCTAGTCAGTCTCCAACCCGCACGACGACCTGATTCCAAAGTCTGGTAGCTAATATGTGATATATAGGCCGATAAGATAATGCAAGGATCCGGATACGATGGCTTTCGGATGGAAAGGCTCGTTGAGCTTTTGCTTTTTAGTTGCCGGGTTGAATTTTCACCTTTTATTGATGCACGGGTGTATTGGTCTACCGAGGAACCGATTTCATTTGAAAGAAGCTTCCAGGGTATTAACGATGCGTTTTATCGGGCGTTGGACAAGTTCGGGTTGGTTGTTCACACGTGCGAGGTGATACAGTGCACGGGGGACATGATTCGTCCTCTAAGTGCCGAGGAGCTCACCAGAAGAGAGATTATCAGGGCATATACAGAATGCGGTGTGGATGTTGATCTTAAGAAAAGAAATCTCGAAGACTCAATCGGTGAGGGAATTGACTTAAAGGGGTTGTCTAGGAGGTATGGTCAACGGTGATCGTCATGCATATCGCTGGTTGTCCCCCGTTCTCTAGTCCTGCCGTCCTATCAAATTCCAAAAAAAAAGAATTTGGTCAATTTATTATTAAAGCAAATATGCAACTATATCTCAAATGCTTCCGCGATCTACACAGAGTATGGAGTATATCGTAGGGAACGGTCGACTTTATGTTTGCTATCAAGATAGCGGAGACGAGTGGATCCGCCAAGGAAGACAAATATCTTGCGGGTCTTGGCGATCAATACAACGCAGCGATGAGAAACACACTGACTGATCTCAACGGAAGTGAAGTCTAGATTAGTCTTGATATTGAATGAGCTAATATTAGTGTTGTTTTATATTTTGCCGGGTTCAGCCAGGCTAATACTAAAAACGCTAGTGTGTCAAGTTTGGATAGGAACATCTTATAACATGCAGCATATATATCCAGGACCTCGCTATATTACACGATCCCAGTACAATATCGTCATCACATTATAGAGCCAATCGATCCAAACGAAGAAAGATACACAGGCGCCAAGACGCAGCGGGGCTAAATCTTGATTTCGGAAGTTAAAAACCGGAGAATTTTGATTGTAGCCGTTGCACGACCTACAATAACAGTACATATACATATCCATGGTTCTATCTATAGTAGCTGCAATTATATTATACCATTTGGAGAGTATGAAAAGCTAACATAGTATTCCTTGAATTTGGGCGATGATATCAGCCAATGACTTGTGTGGCTGAACTCCCCACCAAAATAGATTAAAATGATCTCATACCACTACGCTCATACCTCTGGCGGAGGACCTACCCCGACCCTGAGCCGGTTTGATTGTTATTACTGTTCTGTCTGGCTTCTGAATATATGAAATAGACAACTTAGGAATAGTCGCACAAATATGCTAGGTGGTTCGTGGAATCGTCATTGAACAGGATGTTCATTGCAGGTAACTGAGTCCTATATTGTATATCAACCGTTCACGTGGAGAAACATTGAGTTCCTGGATTGTTGCACAGCTTAAGAGTTTTCATCCATGGATATCAATTCTGATGTAATGATGATTCGGAGTGCAGCTGGCGAACCAGAGTTTTCATTTTGAATTCTCTTCTCAGACAGGGACAGTGACAGAAAGTGACAGGTAGTGGAGGCGAATCTCATAGTGGACACCATATGCAGTCTCTGAGGGATCTTTGATTTGTTCTTTGATGTCTTTCCACGTTTGCGATAACGTGGCTTCGGGGTAAATCCATGGAAATGACCTGACATTGACCAATCATGTTACAAATTGGATTTCAATTGTCTGGATAGTCTAGACTTTAGGTCAGGAACATGACAGAGATGAATTAAATATCACAGTTCTACTCGGAGAAGATACCACCGTTCGTGCAACGAATCAGACATCTATACTTCACGCAATAGGTGCGTATTCTACAATGTCTGTGCCTCCGAGTTGTACAGCTGAAACTCTCTCTATGTTAAGAAACACAGAGCTCCACCTCCACTCTCCTTCTACACCCCGATTAAGCCACAATCCCCTCAACATCCCAGTCTGGCCGTCTGATTCGTGCGTCAACCCTGCAGTACTATATGGATCGACCATTTCCCAGACGAATCCCCACATGGAAGGTCATCTAATCGCTCCACTCCATGATGCCGATGATGCTACTAACGGCCCTACCACGCGCTAGTCGTACGTTGTATAGATTAACTCTATGACGATCCCCCGAGCAAGAATTTCGAGCAAAACTAATACTACGGAAAAGCCGTTATGATATCAACGGGCCATGACGTAGTAGGCTCTGCAGGTATTGTTCCTGGTTACAGTGCCTATATAGACAGTTACGATGGTGGGATTGTTCGATGATATATCACTGAACTCTTTATATAAACACTTGAACCCGTCACTAAAACTATTCTTTTGATTATCCAAACATATTCTACTCTTATCTATCTAAAGAATACCACCTACTCTCGAACCATACCCTGTTCACGGGAATTGTACATTGTCGTTCCACCAGCATACGTTTTCACGAAGTATACCTCACCCCCYTTGACGGAAACAACTGTATCGCGTTCAATTTGCAATTACCCAACTGGATTTTGATTCTTCATATCAACACCACACCAACTCGCCTCCAGCCCAACCATCAAAACCCGAACAAAAACAACCATGTCCTCTCCCGCTGTGAGCAAAGCACCCCCAAAGTTGGGCTCCAAGGCCGGAACCCCCGCCAAAGCCCGCAAAGGCTCCGGCTCCAGCGCAGCCAGCAAACCCAGCACCGCCGGGAGCCCCAAAGCCACAAAGAAGCCAACCACACCCCGCAAACTCTCCCAGAAAGCCCCCGAACCTCTCGACGACGATATCGAAGAGCAATCCATCCCAGAGACACCCTCCCCGAAGTCGAAGAAGCGTACGGAGCAGCGCCGCCCCACATCCCCACCCGACGATGCCGTCTCCCAGGCGCCTTCCGCCTCCGGCTCCGCAGCTCCCCTCGGCCGTGCCTCCGGCGTGACCGGTAAGGCTAAGGGTTTAGCCGGCAAGTCGAAGGAGACAGCCCAGCAAAGTTCCGAGAGTGTCCAGAACGGTGCTAAACATGCTACCCAGTCTTCCACCGATAACCTTCCCGTGCCGTTTGACCTGGCTGCATTGAAGGGTCTTGACGTCGCCGAGGGCGGCAATATCCTGGGACAGAATGGGACACCCATTGGCAAGGTTGTCGAAGGGGATGCGGAGGACCTAGTCGGACAAACTGTTGGCGATGACGGGGAGATTCTTGACGAGGAGGGCGATATGATCGGTCGCGTCGATATCCTCCACGAGGTCGCGGACCAGGCTAAGAATGCCGCCGATGACGCCCAGGAGAACGTCGGAGAGGTGGATCTGGAAAATGTTGTTACGGATATCGCTCAGCTTGAAGGGCTTCCTGTTTCTGATGGCGGTGTCATTAAGAACACTGCTGGTCAGGTCGTCGGCCGCATTGTTGAGGGGGACCCTGGTGACCTTATTGGGTATACCCTCAATGATGATGGTGAGATTGTCGATGAAGAGGGCGATGCCATTGGTCGTGTTGATTTGATTCCTGTTGAGGAGCAGAAGAAGGCCATTGAAGGAGCTTCTGATGATGTCACTGACAAGGTCGGTGGTGCCAAGGACGATCTTGAGGATCAGTACGAAGATGCTCAGGATGGCCTTTCCACCGACCAGGGTAAGAGCGCTCTTGATGGCGCGGCTGAGGAGGTTGAAGATGATGCCTCCGATGTCCAAGGGAATGCCGACAAGGCTAAATCTACTGTCGAAGATGCCGCTTCCGACGCCGAAGACGCTACTGATGCCGTAGATGGCCCAGTCGACGATGCTAAGGACGCCGCCGAAGACGCCGATGAAGACGCCTCGGATACACTCAATCAGAAGGTGGGAGGTGGCAAAGACACTGCCGAAGATACCACCAAAGAGGCCAAGGACACCGCCAAAGACGCGGCTGAAGACGCCCAGGAGACCGCCGAGGATGCTGCCGAGGATGTTGAGAAACAGGTCCCCGGTGTCGAAACCCTCGAAGGGAAAGTCTGCAACAAGCTCGGCTACATCATCGACAAAGCCACCGGCAAACCTGTTGGCCAATTATCCGAAGGCGACCCAAAGAAACTGTCTAAGCTCGGCGCAACACTCGACGACAAGGGCCAGTTCTGGGACAACCGCGGCAACGTGATCGGCCAGGCGAAGACGATCCCGATCGAAGAGGACGAAGGCGAAGAAGGGCCCTTCTCTGGTCTGGAGGGCCTAGTCGTTGGTGAAGACGGGTTTGTCGAAGACGAGAATTCGAACCGCGTTGGCCGGCTGGTCGAAGGGGATGCGAAGAAACTGAGCGGCCGTGGCGTTGACGAGGATGGCGAGATCCTCGACCGCAAGGGTAACGTCATTGGGCGCGCTGAGCGCCTCGAACCCGAGGAGGAAGAGACTGGACCTGATTTCTCTGCTGTTAACGGCCTCTCATGCAACAAGGCTGGGTATGTCATCGGACCTGAGGGGTATCCGATTGCCCGTGTTGTTGAGGGGAATCCCAAGGAGCTCGCTGGTAAGAAGATCGAGGACGGCGAGATCTACGACGGGAAGAAAGTCGTTGGCCGTGTTGAGCTCATTCCCGAGGACGAGATCGAGAGCAAGCCAGAGGGTCCGTTCGCTGGCATGGAGAGCCTCTTTGTGACCAAAGATGGATTCATCCAAGATGACGAGGGATCCATTGTTGGTAAGCTTATCGAAGGTGACCCCAAGAAGCTGCGCGGTCGAGCTGTCGACGAGGATGGCGAGATCACCGATAAGTACGGCAATGTCAAAGGTCGTGCTGAGCCCTACGAGCCTCCCCAGGAGGAACCCCCTGCTGAGGAAGACTTGTCTATCCTCGAGGGCAAGGTCGTCAACAAGGCTGGAAACGTCGTTGACCCAACCACTGGTGCAGTGGTCGGACGCATTGTCGAAGGTGACAAGCGCCTCGCTGGATGCAAGGTCGACGGCAAGGGCCAAATCTGGGGTGACAATGGCAAGATTGTTGGACGTGCCGAGCTCATCCCCGGGGCTGAGCAGGACAAGGCTGAAGGACCATTCTACGGATTCGACAACGCTGTCGTCGGCAAGGACGGGGTCGTGCAGGACGGCGAGAAGATCATCGGACGTCTGATTGAAGGCGACGGCAAGCGCCTCCTCGGCCGCAAGGTTGACGAGGATGGTGATGTCCTCGACAAGAACGGCAACACTATCGGCAAAGCTGAGCGTTGGGAACCCGAGGAGAAGAAGCGTGATGTCAACCCCATGTCTGGGCGCAAGATCACCAAGGAGGGCGAAGTCCGCGATGCGGATGGCAACCTTATTGGCAAGCTGACCTCGGGTAACCTTGCCACACTGATCGGCAAGACTGTCGACGACAATGGCTATGTTGTTGACAACGATGGTAACAAGATTGGCGAATGCACGTTGCTTGAGAACATCCCCGAGCCTGAGGCCGAGGAGGAGGAAGAGACAGGACCCACGCCCGAAGAGCAGGAGGCTGCAGCGAAGGCCGAGTCCGACCGCCAGCTCGCGCAGAAGATGATCTCCATCCTCAATCAAACTCTTGATCAAGTTAAGCCTGTTTGCAAACAGATCGCCGAGGTAAGTTCTAGCCCGATATATATCCTTTCAAGCAATAGTACTAACACAACATCCAGGCCTGCGAGAAAGCCGATCGCACCCCGAAGGACGAACTCGACGAGGAGAAGCTTGTTCAAACGGTCAAGCCGCTCCTCGAAGAAGGCGGCCGCATTCTGCAAGAGTGCAACGGAGCCATCCGTGCACTCGACCCCGATGGACGCATTGCCGCCACAGCAAAGGCGCGCGCTGCCTCCCGCGATGCTACTCCCGAAGAATACCAGCTTGCCGACATGATTAAGGAGCTCACTGAGACGGTCATCAAGACTGTCGACAATGGCAAGAGACGCATCGCTGATATGCCTCATGCCAAGAAGAATCTCAGCCCCCTCTGGGGTCTTCTCTCTGAGCCATTGTTCCAGATCATTGCTGCCGTTGGTCCATTACTGAACGGCGTGCTGGGGCTGGTTGGTCGTCTGCTTGATGGTCTTGGTCTTGGTGGATTGTTGAATGGTCTGCTTGGTAGTCTTGGATTGGACAAGTTGATTAATGGACTTGGCCTGGGCAGTTTGACGGACGCTCTTGGACTGGGAAAGAAATGAAAAGCCGGGACGAATTTGATGTCTGTTCTGTTTTTGCCAGCGTTGACTGTTTTGGTTTTGTACTTTAATTTCCTGTACTATGACCTCTGTCAATATCGATTAACATGGACTTGAGTTTAAATTTTGACTTTGATTTTGATTGTGATCTTGATCTATTCACAAATATTAATATTCTCGTAAGTACAGATTTGCAGGGTAGGGTGCAATTTCCATGCTTGGTTTCATCAAAATCCACCCCTCTGGGATTGGTTATATCTCTCATCAGATCAAGATAATAACACATATGTAGAAGGGAATGGACATGTTCATAATTACAATGAGGTTGAACATTTAAACAATGCACCGCTCTGGGCGCTTTTGTGCTAACTCCAACGGGAATTACCGGATTGAACTGGTGTCGATCGTCGATTTTTCCATAGATGGTGAAGTGGCGTATACTAAGCTAATGGGTCTTGGATGTGTCAGTCGAAGCGCGAGACTGATCGAGGTGGGACGATTCACCGAGGTTGCGGTAGGCTCTGTCTCTGGCGGCAGCCTTATCTTTTCGGATAGTAAGACAGTTGATGCCGAGGAAGGTCGTGATGCGGTTGATGACGAGGACCGCCCAGTGCATGTAGATAACCAGAGCGAAAAAGAAGTACACCCAGAGATAAAGCAGTTCCAGCCACGGGGCAATGACCGGGAAGCCGATCATGGGCAGGTTGATAAGGACCGCGCCAGCAATGAGGGGAGCCTGCATGATAGTCCAGAGGGGGAAGGGCTGTCTTAAAAGATGGGCCAAAATGACCATGGTGGTCATGCGTCCGAAGACGAATGCCATAACCCAGCAGAACAAAATGAGGTGGTTCCCGGAAAGAATAGTCGAATATGGCGAAAACAGCCAGGCAATGTTGGAGACTGTGAAGACGATCATAGGCACCCACTCCTTAAGCAAAGGGGTGAACGGCAGGCCCTGCTTCTTGCGGGCCTCAGCTACATTCATAACACATCCGGGGAGATGGCCGAGGAAGAAACCACCCAGGAGAATTGGGACCCAGAGGTCCTTGACGGAGCTGTTGCCGAAGATCTGGGGGAAGTCAAGGAACCCAACAATGGGCTGGGACCACATTCCAGGGCCCCAGATTCCGGAGGCGATCATAGTTGCACAGGCGATGATGAGGCCCTCAGTCGGGCCATTGAAGTAGCCGAGGTAGAGTGTGTGGGTATGGAACGTCTCCCATGTCGAGAAATACATGGCCAAGCAAGGCACGATTGCAGTCCAAGCACCAATTTGTGAGGCACCAAAGCCCATTGCGGCTGTCGAGAGCAGACTGGCCAGGGTGCAGTTCAATGAGTCGATACCGTGACTGTACCTGATTAGTGATCCATCCATGGCTATTCGGAATGCGGTACAAACTCAAAAAGTTCCCCGAGTCCGCTGGACGTTCCGGTTCGGCGCGCCTGTTTACCATCCACATTGTCGAGGGTAGAGTACCTATTTCGATGAGTCGGAATCATATAAATGGAGGGGTAGCCGGTCACTCACATCCACATGCCAAGAGCAAAGCTGTAGTAGATCCAAGCGGGGCCCTGAAATATCTGGTTAACTCGCCACTTCCAATAAATCACCGAGGGACCAGGAACAAGAACTCACGGGTCCCACCATATCCGGCACGAAAATCTGAATGATGAAGATGTTGCCTACGATCCACATGAACCCAAGAAGGGTCACCATGTTCGGAGCCATCCACATCGGCACAAGTTCGACGAAGGCATTCCACTAAACAGAAGAAAGTCAATTCCTTATTCCGAACGTAACTCGTACAAGTTTCCAAGGTTGTCATACATAGTGCTTCAAAATATACCGAGAAATGAACGACTTGTCGACAGCGGAATACTTGTAAGACTTAAGGGGTAGGAGAGCATCGTCGGAAAGGGAATCTTGGGTCTCTGTAGAGTTTGAACATTTGAGTTAGCGTATGATTGGGAGTAAATACGGTGACAACAGTGTTCATATCACCAACCTTGGACCATCCGATAGATTGCGCTCATTTTTGGAGATTGGGCTCACGCGCGGAATTGGAGTAGAGTCGGGTAAACACCAGCACCTCAGTTCATAGCGAGATGGGCAAAAAAAGGGGGAAATGGACAAATGCACACCAAATCAAATCATGCCTTTAAACACAAATGTCGACTCGCAAGAATACGTGGAGAAAAAGGAGAAGTGGGAATTGTTCCAGATGGATTTTCAGGTCGGAATCACGTGCCTTGCTCCGCATCGGGAACGCGAACAAGGGAAGCTCGACTTGACCGAATCCACGCGGGATCTGCTGGTGCATTGTTCGGACTTAAGTCGCATTGTCGCAGCTAGTATTGCCCTCGAGCGCATTGATCGGGCCTCACTTGACTTTTCCCTTACTCTACGATCTACCTCAGCACCGTGCGATAGTCCACCCTGCACTATAATCGCGTAATCACCCATCTCGCATTTCACCGTCATCTCGAGCTTTAATCTGCGCCACGCCAACTGCTTTTCGTTTTCTTCTGTCCCCTCGGCACTGCAATCACATATTGAGTCTGGTTGGATATGACGGTGGATGGTCCTCAAAGCGCTCCCCGCGCATCTCGTTACTGAGCAATCTTATCACGATGCCGGGTGTTGTCGACCTCCGCGTTGGTGCCGCGGCACGCCCGTTCGACCTGGGATTCAGCGTGGGACATCAGAAGGTTGAACTTGACGTTGATCTAGCCTCGAAAAGTCTCAGAGGAACCACGGAGATCACAATTCACCCTCGCCGCCGAGACCTAGGTACAATCTGGTTGAATTTTCGACAAGGCGAGGTCAAGCACTTGAGCGTGAACGGCAAACCTGCAACAACGAAATATACCGATGAATACGATTCGCTACAACTCTACGGTGTACACTACCATGAACGATTGACAACAAAGATCCACAACCTCTTGCAAACTCCCCCAAGACCTAACCTACCCATCACTATTCCAAAGGGCGTCCGCATCGAAGAACTGGATCCATCTTCAGCCGAGGCACAGGATCAAATTGCGCTACAATCTACTGTCGAAAATGTGGATGGCCCTGCGAGTGCCAGGGCGCCAGAAGCAAACCTTCCGCGCTTCACGGCTTTAACAGTGAAAATCGGATTTGTTATTGATAATATTCGGGACGGCTTACAATTTGTCGGTGTCGAAAATGGGGACCAACGGTACCCTCATGCCTACACCACCAACTCACTCGAGTCCGGTATCGGCTGCCCTTTATTCCCATGCGTGGACGATATGTCCTCGCGATGTACCTGGGAGGTTTCCATCACATGCCCTAGTTCTCTTGGCGATGTTTTTGACCGTAAGAATCGAGATGCGTCCGGTGCAGCAACCCCATCCGGCTCAAAAGCGCCAACCCGCCAACTTTCTGCGGACGATGAGGGCCTTGACATGTCCGTGGTGTGCTCCGGCGACTTAACTGATGACATTGTCGATCCCAAAGACCATACTCGCAAAACAGTTTCGTTTGCATCATATTCACCATTGGGAGCCTTGCAGATTGGGTTTGCCATTGGTCCATTCGAATATGTCAACCTGGCCGACTTCCGCGAAAGTGACCAGGATGAACAGCTTGGCCAAAATGCCATTCCTTTGCATGCGTTCTGCCTCCCAGGTAGAGCCGATGAAGTTCAAAACAGCAGTTTCCCCATGGCTCAGGCGATTGACTTCTTCTCTTTGTCATACGGGTCGTATCCATTCGGCAGTTACAAGATTTGTTTTGTCGACGATCTTCCAACTGATAGTCTTGCTACTGCGTGCATGTCAATCTGCAGCAGCCATCTGCTCTTCCCTGCCGAGATGATCGACCCCATGTATGAGTCTACTCGGGCTCAGGTGCACGGTCTGGCATGTCAGTGGACTGGAATCAACATCATTCCTGCCGAGCCCTCGGATACATGGGTGACAGTTGGTGTGGCATGGTACATTACTGATACGTTCATGAGAAAACTGTGCGGCAACAACGAATACCGTTTCAGACTGAAGCAGATGTCTGATCAAGTCTGCGACTTGGATTTTGAGCGCCCCTCGATATACGACATGGGTAACATTCTCAAGGTTGACCCCTCCGAATATCGCTTTGTTGCATTGAAAGCGCCGTTGATCCTGTTCATTCTGGATCGCCGACTGACCAAGGCGAGTGGTAAGGCCACGATGTCCCGCATTATCTCTCGACTTTTCTTGAACTCTCGCATGGGCGATATACCAAATGGAGCTGTTACCTCGTCCCTGTTCCAGAAGACCTGTGAACGACTGGGTCACGCGAAATTAGACGTCTTTTTCCAGCAATGGGTATACGGCGCGGGATGTCCACGATTCCAAGCGACCCAACGGTTCAACAAGAAGAAGCTCGTTGTTGAAATGATGATCAGACAGGTCCAATCTGAACCACAAGCCCCTCGCGATCTCGACAAAGATTCATTCTTGCGTGACGTGAAGGAAGAGGTCCGGCACGTATACGCGGGCGCAGTTCAGCCGGTCTTCACAGGGTCGATGACCCTTAGGATTCACGAGGCAGATGGAACCCCTTATGAGCACATTGTTGAAATCAAGGAGGGGGTGACGAAGTTCGACATTCCATACAACACAAAGTACAAAAGGCTCAAACGCAACAAAAAGCAGAGGGAAAGGGCCGTGGCCTCAGGCGATACCGAAGTTCAAGAAGATGTTCTACTTTACTGTCTGGGAGATGTGCTTCAGGCCGAAGAAGAGACGCAGGCTTGGCGTTTGGCTGACTGGACGAAGGAGGACGAGGAACGAATGGGACAGGAATCCTATGAGTGGATCCGAATGGATGCAGACTTTGAGTGGATCTGCAAACTATCTCTCGGTATGCCAGGGTACATGTATCTCTCGCAGCTTCAGCAAGATCGAGATGTTGTGGCCCAGCTCGAGGTGAGTTATATTGATGTTTTCAACGAGTGGAAGCACGATGCTAACATTCCCAGTCGCTACAATACATGGCTGCCCAACGAGAGCATCCTCTGATTTCCACCATATTTGTTCGCACTCTCATGGATAGTCGATACTTCCATGGCATACGTACCACAGCTGCGCGTGCCTTGGTAAAACATGCCAAGGACGAGGTTGATTGGATTGGACTATATCATCTCGAGAAGGCGTTCCAGGAGCTTTTCTGTCTCCCGGGGTCGCCCATGACTCGGTCGAACGACTTCTCTGACCGAGCGGCCTATATTCTCCAACAAATCATCCCTGAGGCAATTTCTAAAGTTCGCGACAACAGTGGCAAAACCCCATTAAGGGTGAAGCGTTTCCTTTTCGACAAACTCAAGTTCAATGACAACTCGAACAATGAGTACTCAGACAATTTCTATGTTGCCTCCTTGATGAAGTCCCTATGCCATGCCATGCTTGGTAAAGGCGAGGCCCGGACGGATGAGGAATTGGACCACTTTGATATGGAACGTGTTCTCGAGGCTCAGGTCGAGGAACAACTGGACAAAGATGCCATCGCCGAGTTTGACCGTTATCGACGGATGGACGAATGGTCTAGCTCTTTCCAGAACCTTTACTCCCGAGCTGCTCTTCAATGCCAGGCGCAATTAATGCAAGCTAAGATGATCGACCTGGATTTGATGCGTTTCATTCCATATACACGAGCAGGAACCTATGACCTTCTCCGGGTGCAAGCCTTCCAATGCTTGGTCGACCTGGATATTACCCAGAACCCGGAGCTTCTTCGATGGCTCATGTTCACTTTGTCGACTGATTCCTCAGCTTGGATACGCCACCAATCTCTATGCTTGCTAGGTCAGACCCTAGCGCAGATAGCTTTCGGTCGTCCTCAGGAAGCTGAAGCCACCCAAACTGATGGTTTGATCATCGAACAAGAATCCTCCACCCAAATCCGCCGAGACGACATCGCGCGACGTCAAACCATTCCCGGTGCCATCGCAGCCCTGAAACGAGAGCTTGCTGGCGACGCATTTATGAAGGAATGCATGTGGGCAGCATGTAACTCACCGTCCATGGGCCTGTTGGAGCTGTCCGAGCTCATTGACCTTTGCAGCACGCTGTACGATCCAGTCACCTCTAAACTCGTGCGGATGAAACTTCCTCGATATTGGAGTGTACAAAATCAAGGTCATGGCAAGTTACGTTTCTACCGATCTACCAAAGCCCGCATGGGTCCGTCTTCCAAGCGCAAGCGCGAGGATCAGGGCATGCACGCACCCTCCTCAACCCGTATTACGTTCAAGCAGTCCAAAACTGGCCTGGCTCCAGGAACCCCAACTCCCAATCATCTCCCCAAAATCCACATTCCCAGACCATCGCCTGCGCAAAACGCAACTCCCAAACCCTCTTCCACGTCTACGCCCAAGCTGAAGCTCAAGTTTGGTGGTCGACCAACATGAATATCCAACTTTGTTCCTTCGAATATCACATGTATTTTATCATTATCTCTTTTATTATTCCCTCCCTTTGCCATTGGCTCAGACGGGGGAATGGAACCAAAGCATGCTCACAGGCGCGATGCCGATTCAGCTTTATCTTCTGATTTCAATACCAGCTAGCTGTGCCTTATGTTCATCCCCCAGGGTAGATTTCCAGTCAAAGTGTAGTAGTCAGTCAGAAAGTCATTGGGGTAGCCATAGTAGTCTAAATGCGCCCTGGCAAACAAGCAGAAAAAAAAAAATGAACAGAAACAAAGTGTTTTGATTGTTCCCATAAGAGAAACCGACCCAGAAACTCCCAGTAGCATTAGATCTTTTCCCAGCACCCGGTGATGGAGTGGTGCCTATGTGCGTGCCCTTTCAGTCAAAAGAAACGTCGTAGATCGTGTGTGTAGATGTGTGCTTTATTTATCGGTAATGCGCTCAAGGGCCTCGAGCATCACGACTGAGTTACCGCGAATGACCTGATAACGAGTATCCGTTAGCGCTGTCCTTGACACTCATCCATAGCAATTGAACCTACGATCATGCCGATGGAAACCTTCTCTCCGCCCTCCTTCTCCTCGAATGCCTCATCCAGGACAATGTTCATGAAGACCTGTGCGAAAGCATCGTTAGTTATCCCGCGCTCGTTCGGTACCGTTATCCTCCCATTGTTGACACCCAGAGAGGAGTACTTCCACATGGGAAAAGCCGGGGCAGGGGTGTGGACATACATCGTAACCTCGAAGGATACCAATGACTTTGCGGTTGCCGTTCAGTTGGCAGAAGACCCGCTTCTCCATGTACTGCAGAAAACACACGACGTCAGCTGAGATCTCGGGACAAAAAAAGAGCGCACATAGTATGAGGGCCACTAACCTTCTTAAGTTCAGGCTGAGCTTGAGGCATATTGGGCGAGTTGGTTGGGTATCTTGAGGTTTGGCAAGATTCAGATCACCGCGGTGGCTTTGGGAGTTTGGTGCAAGCTGTGCCGGGGAAATGATATTCCGGATATGAGATACGCGATAAGAGCTGCCAGCTCTCAAGTTCACACGCTCACGCCACCAACTTGCATCACTTGGTTACCGTCTTGTTTGATCGCTTGGTAGTTGCAAATATGAGCTCTAAATTTGCCAATCGGAGAAAGCCCCGCAAGATTGGTGGGGATGATGAGGAGGACGATGGAGGCACTGCCTCAGGTATGTGGGCCAAGATTACTTTTTTTTCTACCCTAGATATTCGCATACCAAGATCGAAGCTAACATGCAGGTTTGCAGAGCCTGTCGTTAAGCGCCCGTCTGCCTTGAAGCCCAAGCATAAATCCAAATTGCAGTTATCTTTTGGCCCCGACACGTCAATGACCGACGGAGACCAAGAGAGCGAAGTAGTCCTACCGAAACGCCACGGTCTAGGGCGTAAGGCAATTGAAAGGAGCGCCGGTCAAATTCCTTCAGTGTCTGCGCGACTCGGCCAGGACCAAGACCGGCCTACCTATAACCATGACTATCTGAAGGAACTTCGCGATTCCACACCCTCGACGCCGAAGGCAGCTACCGACGACGAGACCAACAGGGCTGTTGATGTTGCAGCTAAATTCGGGGAGATTATGACTGTTTCGGGACCGTCACATATCCCCAGCGAAGCTGAGATCAGGGAGAAAAAGGCCCGCCGCGCACGCTTGGCTATGGAACATGGTGCGGGTGAGGACGAGTTCATTTCATTGGACGTTAACAATGCAGCCAACACTGATGACTGGGATGCCGTTGTACGTGGAGAGAAACAAGTCGAAGAAGATACAAGGCTGGTTCGGGATGATGAGGACTTCGCCGAAGGGGAGGAGTTCTTCACGGAGGATGGCAAGATGGCGCTCGGGCGAAAGGCAGAGCGCGAGAAAAAGCGGAAGGACCGTGAAGCAATGCGTGACCTGATTGAGGATGCCGAGGGCATCTCCGATGAAGACGATTCCGACTTGGAGGAAAAGGCTGCCTATGAAGCCGCTCAGGTTCATGCTGCCATGGGTCATGGCAAGTCAGGCGGTATTGATCGTCCGAAGACTCCGCCCAAGGTAACATCTCTCCCACGACTGGCTAGCAGTTTTGAAAGATTGCGCACGTCCCTGGCATCCATGGAAGTCTCGAAAACACGGATGATCAGCCGCATGGAGGAATTGAGGAAGGAGAAGGCAGATATTGCAGTTCGTGAGGTGGAGATCCAGGCGATGATCAAGGAAGCTGGCGACAACTATGAGCGACTCAAGAAAGAAGCTGGTGTTGATTCGAACGCAAAGCTCGACGCTGCCAATGGAGCTCTGGAAAAGCCCCGAGGATTGGAAAGCATCGGTGCTCCCGTCCCTGTCCCGGTAAGGGATTCCTCCATGTCGCATTCCTCAGATTCCAGCTTCGAGGATTCTTCATAACTCTTTCCTGGTTGCACCTGTACCTACATCCCCAGCCCAGGTGCTCAGCTTCACCTCGGTCATTACTTGATTCCCTTGCGTCGTCTTCGTGGAGTCCTCCTTGTTACTTTTGATACCCAATGAACGAGTTATGTGTTGTATTTCTACTTCCATTCACCCACTCTTAGGTTGCTACCTTGTTGTACTCAGGGCGAGCTACAAATTAGTTCCTATCGAAACGTTGTGGCCATCAGAGGGCCTGCAGTGATGGGAGGCCTATCGAATATGCTGCAACATTGGAACGGATTTTACACCCCATTAGGTACTCCGCGCTATCCCAACATATTTGCGACCACTAGCAGTTGTCATGGGTGAATTTGCATCAACGGGAACCCGCCTCAGCACACAATAAGCACATAATACTCAGATACAAAACGTCGGCCATTACAATCACTCGTGTTGATAATTTGCCGCGAATGTCATCGCTAGCTCTTCATTGCATAATCAACGGGGCTCCCAGGCCCACTCACCCAGGTAATTAAGCCAAAGGCACATAGTGCTTCTAGACAGGTGGGCCCCTCTAAAGCGAAACTGTCCACCTTCAGTGCGTGTGACATCGACTCCTCTGGCCAAGATTAAGGTTGGGCACTCATGCGATCTCACCGTTATATGTGTCCTGCCGCTCTGCACACGACCAAGACTATCACAAAGCTTCCATCATCAAAACAGGATAACTTTCCTACACGCTAGGGACATTACGTCTCAGATTGTTCCTTGTGGGCCGCATACGTTTGACCTTCAACATCTAATACCAGGCCCCTCACTCGTGAACTTCGCATCTTGCTCAATAATCCACCAGCCAGTCAGCTCCTCTGGCAAGCCGTCTTGCGCGTCCATCTTGAAGTTGAGATGTGGACGGCTAAAGGGGGTTCTTGCATTCCCTAGGGATTGAATTCCACGGCATTAGCTTCAATGGCCGCGTGGAGCTTATGCTGATCATCATTGGAGAAACGGTTATTCAGTCACTCGAATTGCTAAAAAGACGGTGCGGCCGGCCGGGTGCACCATCTCTCCGTTTGCCTGCGGTTTTCTCCTATTCTTTGTACTTGAAGAATCTCTCACTTTACATCCCACCATCCAACACCCCTGGATGTCATTTTCTCTCTTGTTTTAAACTTCAAAATGGGCAATTGGGGAGAATAGAAACTTTTGGCCTCTGCTTAGCCAATGCACATGCAACCTCTAGACGGTTCAACTTCCTGGCTATATCTCGAAATTCCAATGTCCCGATGACCGTCTGCATTCATACCGAGAGCTATAATGTTGAGTAGTTTGATGCTGCCGAAGACCATTCTATTTTCAGTACCTCACTGAGGTATTCTATTGACGCGATGATCGCCTTCATTGTAGCCTGAATGGGCCTGAATGGGCCTGTGTCTTCAGGTTGAACCCCATAAGATCAATGTGACTTGCATAAGTTAGTGGCTTAAGTACTCGGACCACGTCAGTGTTCCGGCCCTCCATGGATTGGCTGGATTCGATGGGCTTTAGTCTTATTCCACAGACGTATTGGATAATTATAATTAGGCACTTCCGAATAATCCGTAAGTTAGCAGAGAGATGGTTCCGATGTCTTTCCGTTGTATTGAGTTAAGGATGTAAATACAATTTTCTATCCACTTGTATATATATGTTGCCTCGTATCCCTCCCTTCAATAACCACTTTCTGGCTTATGAGTACGAGCGATTTGAACGGATGATGTCCATGTCGACAACTCTAGCTAAGGCGTTCCCAATCAAGCTTTCTACTCAGTCATATTCCAGGATTTGTTAGGTTGTTTTTAGTGCACGGTCTTACGGACAAGTCCGACAGTATGCCCCCAAAATAAAATAAAAGTCTCAATTGTAAATAGCCCACGAATTATTTTGTAGATCTATAAGGCGACAGCTATTCCTTTAGCTTCGCAATTGTATTTATATATTTAACAATACAGGGATATTAACACTCGACTATTGTCCCCATCCAGGCGAACTAGGGTCTGAGAGAGCTCCAAAGAGCGCGGGGAATGCTATTACTTTCCAGAGGCACTGCTATATTGGCATTGTTATATACCCTGTAACCTCCTCAGAAGGCAGGGGCGTGAGTTGACTTCTTATATCTCGCTCTCTTTTGTTGTACTCTTCAAGATGGAGCACTGAACCAGCAGACATCAGGGCATTCTCTATCTATATCTGCACACAAGTTCCCAGCTTCTGGATATATATCAAGCTAGCTAGATTTTCATATTTCTATATCTTTCGAATTGTGACTAGGTAATCTGTACTCCTCATCCCAGTCTCTAATAACCAAAATAATGTAATTTGCACCCTAGTCCTCTTTGCTCTCTCTGTTGTCCCAACGCCTTATTGCCTTCCGCTAACATTTTCTAGATGTCTACTCTGCATTCCACTCTTTCACCTCCCCGACGACATTGCGCACTTCGACTGTGAGACTGCGAACCGGCCATTTTGTAGCTTACCCACAGTCTTGTCTCGTTGACCCTACTCCTTGTTGACCGACTCTTTGACTGGTTGACATCCCGGGACGACGCAGCTGACCGACGGAAGCGGGAATGCGACGGGGAGTTCAAACGTCTGGCCTCTGCGCCGGGGATGGCGATGGCTGACTCCTTCCCTACCAGCGAATGTTCTCTCAAGGAACTCTAAAGGGGTTCTTGATCTAGTAGGTAGATATTATGTTATTCCATTGCCCCGATACCTTGGTGTAGTATTTCCCCCTGCTCGCACTCTATTAAGATGGGATTGGGTTAATAATTTGCGCTCCTTGTCACTGTTAATTGTAAAGCAACCATTTCCCCGATTGAAAGCGAGAAACTAATAACCCTATCCACCTCCCAAGATCCGATCCTAGAATAACATCTCTCCAATACCCCATGGAGGACTAAACGAACTATTACAGGCTCTAGGCGCGATACTTTTGAAATCTCCGGCTCTAAAAATCCCGCATATCTCCCGAAACCTTCGGTGGGATATAGAATTTGTGAAACAGAAACTGACATTGTGTCACAATATGTCCTTTTAACTGTGAGTTGCTAGCGCAGTAACCGCCACAGTGCATAGCTACATGCCAGCAAGCCATGACCTAGAATGTAGCAGGCTGGATGTTCCTCCCACCTCTGAAATAAGTCGTCTTATGTCTCATCTAGAAACCCAGAATCCTGGTCTGGGACAACTCTGTGTCAGGAAGGAGTCGGGTCCCCAATTGTGGGCGAAGACGATCCCCCAGCTTCTATGTCTCAACCTCAAAACTATCTGCTGTGTGTTTCTGTTTTAGCCATACAAGTCAAATTGATTTAGTCTACTCATATTTTCCAAAGATCAGAGATGAACTACACTAAAGCACACATTAAAGTACCTACCCACAACCCCGGTATCCGGGATCCCCGAGCCCTAATTCAACCAATCAACCACCAAAGGACAACCAACAGGCTGCCGAGAGACTCCTTTCAAATTAGACAACACCAACCTCTTTTTGCTTTTTTGACAGGTCTTTTTTCCAGCTTATTTTGATTCTCCACTGATCATCCCAAGTCCACTGTTCGTACTAACACTCCTATCTGTTTCCATCCCATTCCCCAGATTTGTTTCAGATTCTACTACTTGTTGCTGCCTGACATATAAGATAAATCACCGGGTAATGGTATCCATAGAATAATAAATAATAAGGTCCATAAATATGATCTGCATATGCGGAAAATCAAGCCTAGCGGTTAATCGAGCACCTGGAACCCGGAAGAAGGGCAACTCAAACCCACCAGGGTCACAACTCCGTAAACATGTAACACCAACAGAACATTGCTTTAAAGAAGGAAAATTTCCTTGGAGCGTTCCCACAGGATCAGGAGCTAAGGTCATCCCCCCTTCCTAGGGGATCGGACGGAACCTTTGCGCGTTCGTGCTGCTGCAGGCTCGTTTTCGATCTTTCCGGTTTCAACGCCACCTAGGCCACCCCAGAGGTCGTTAAAGAAGCTTCTTTTGAATAGGCCCATTTCTAGGGCGGTGGAGATCCGGGGAAAAGGGGCCCGGAGGGGTTTGTTAAGGTTATGTTTATTTATATTTCTCTCGGCAGTTGTGGACATCAGTCAACTATTTTATTCTGAACATTCAATCCACTCAAATACAATTTACTTTAGTCCAAACAGCCCAATAGAAAGCTTCCTGTCAGAGCCTTGTCAATCTGCAAACCTTAATCTCATAGGGCCTTCGATGAACTCATGTTGGCTCAAGGAACTCCTCCTGTATTGGATGCTAGAGCCTCAAAAGACTAGATAGGTCACGTCTGCCGGCAAATCCCCTCCAACCAGCCTCCAACCAGGAAATTACTTCTACCGCTATCCTGTCCATTTTGCTTTTTCTCAAGCAGGTTGGATCAGACCCGTTGCGATTATTGGCCCGGATGCCACTTGGCCTTCCCCAGAGGCTCTCTGCGGCTACCCGCTCAGGATGGAACATTCCAAAACTGCCCGAGCCACTGCCAAGTCATGAAACTTTAGATAGTTTGTTGACCAGGTAGACCCGCATGCGAATGCGTAGCCCTAGTTAGGGTTGTACATAGTGGAGGTCAGCGGTATCCGCGGCATCCTATGCTGGGACCGTTGCCAACGGGGAGGCTGTTCCGGGGCCAATTCACCCAGCCCCTAGGTTGGGATAAAATGTAGATATAGAGGGCTAAAAAAACAAACATTGGACGGAGATATATTGACTTGGGCTTAACGGCCGGGAGCGAAGATCTTCTTCAGGAAGCCGTCGAGAATACAACCCGTCCACTATTCCCTCCCGTTTCACATCCTTCCTAGACATACATTCGCCTCCCACAGGATCGAGGCTAAATCAAGACATAACTCTAGACAATAAGGAAAAGATGTGAAACGCTTGGTAAGTGGATCATGGACATACCGGGATCCAGTTCCAGACCTGGGATTTCTGACCTGGCTAGGGTTCAGAAACCCTTGAGTACCAACCCATGTCTATATTTCTCTTTGTTTCTCCCTTTTCCTTTTTTTCTATACGCCCAGAACAGGCCGAGAACCTTCTTGCTCATCTAGCAATGGCACGGGCCTCGATTGAGATTACACGGGCCGAGAGGTTGAAATGAGCTGGAATGATAGACATGGTTCATGTCTGGTTCGATCAATTTATGCTGTCTATTAAAAGACCCGGATATTAGCTCTCCCTATCCTGTGTCGTCTACTACATTGATATAACTTCATACCATTCCATCCCGTATCCTCGACTTCCAACTTTTATTCTGTCTCTCAAACAATCTCTCCATCTTAACAACCTGCAACCTGGAATACCAACATTACAGCAATCTAGAGCTTCATCTCCTTCCTCCTAACGGTTCGATTGTGGACAGATCTGAGACCGCATTGCGTTCAACGGCACGACTTACAGCCCAATTCCCACAAAAACCGATATCTCAAAAGCCACACAACTGTGCTATTTGGAAGTATAGCTGCTGCCCGAGAGCCATTTAGAGCTTGTCTACCTACTACGGTTATTCAAAGAGGACTTTGCACTGTTCTTTACTTGCATAGTCGCCTTCTGGTAATCAACTTCGTGCTATCATATACATACGGTGAGTGATGCCCAATCAATCCAGACTCTGTTCTAGTGAAACCTCTCCATATATAACAAAGCGCTAACCTCTCATAACGGCCATCCCTGCAGCTCTCCTCGAATTCTCCACATTATATCCGGTGTGCACTGGTTGACAAAGAGGAAATCTCCGGGATAGCGGTCGTCCACACCCAGCGACAACCCGCGTACAACACTCGCCAGCAATTGCGGTGAAGCGTGGAAGACGATAACCCGTCTGTCACTGGCGAGTATAGTTTTTAATATTTTTAATATTATTTCTCTCCATCTGCGTTGGCTATGGCGGACGTGCTGGCTATTCCTGGGGGGTCGAAGCCATGGATGCCCCATCCCAAGGAGTACACTGATGCGTCGCGTGATCTTATATCCACCTACGAGTCGGGCTTCCTGGGGATATCGGACAAATTTGATGAACAGCTCTCCGCTTCTGCCACCGACTGGTATTTACTCTTCTGCCCCTCCAGCTCAGATTCCCATTTGGACTTCCCTTTCCCAAAGATCCAAACACACCATCCTCGAGAGCTTGCTAGAACCATGATGAACCAGAACCGTTTGACGGGGCAAGCTATCCCTCCTATGGAGGAGCATGGGCACTACATGCCTCTACAGGATGAAGACCCTCGCGCGGCTGCGTATTCGCAGAGCGTGTCTCCATTCACTGTACGGCTGGACCTCAACAGCACTCTTTCAAGCAACGGGAGCACTTATTGTAATTCTGACCTTGAGTCGCTTGAGCACTTGGAGGAGCCTTTCACCTCTCAGAGTGTGGAAACCCACGCTGAGCTTGTTCATCCAACACCACGGAGCAACATATCCGCGGCGGCTAGCAATTCTTTCCTTTCAGGCACCGAGGAAACTCTTTCTCTTTCATCCTTTGAAGTTCCAAATGTCCCACGGGATGAGCATGCCTTTTCCAACACTCAATTCAATGTGCCAAACCCAACCCCAACTCCGAATATCGCCAACTACCCTATGAACACACACCTCGGCCCTCACCCACACAACACATATCTCACGCCGTCCTTCGCTGCTGCACATGCAAAGTCTGGGGTATTTGGCCAGGTTATCCAATGGGGTGCCTGTCAACCTGCCAACACGACTGATATCTGGTATCCTACTCGCGACCCCACTGGCCTATCAGAGAACAGCTGGCATAACAACGGTTACAGTGCACCTTGGCCGGTCTCGAATGCATACACGCTGCCAAACGACTGCAATGAACCTGAGACCCAAGTCTACAAACCAACCCATGGACTCCCCATGCCCCCCTTTGGACCTGCGACTCTGGATGCAGGCCTAACCGGGCCCATGAGCCACTTTTCCCCTTTTCCAACTCCGGGAACCTTTGTCGCCTCTATTGAGACACCTCAGTACCAACCCACCATGCAACCAATGTACCTCCCAAACGCGCATGACACAGATTTTGCCTCCCCGGACCAGAAACCCGCAAGCAGCCTCAGTCCATCCTTCTCTACCTCAACCAACGAAGAGGGACGATCCCCGCAGCACAGCGGAGAAGAACAAGGCACTGTTGAATCAAGTGTGCACTACAGCGACAATCGGGACACATTTCTCATTGACTGCAAGCGCCGCGGTCTATCATACAAGGATATCAAGCGAGTGGGTGGGTTCAAGGAGGCGGAGTCTACACTGCGAGGCCGATACCGTACCCTCACCAAGTCTAAAGATCAGCGGGTGCGGAAGCCTAGATGGCTAGAGAAGGATGTGAGTTGAGAAATACTTCTTTGTTTACTGGGGTTGTCTAGACTAACATGATCTTATTTTAATAGATCCGACTCCTTTGCCAGGCCGTCTCCATTCACGCAGAAAGTCCCGACACTTACAAGTCGCTGGCTAGTGCTAGCATTAGCATGAGTGAGCCACCCAAGGTTTCGTGGAAGAAGGTTGCTGAGCATATCTGGGCGCATGGGGGATCTTATCATTTTGGCAATGCTACTTGCAAGAAGAAATGGTGCGAGATCCACAATATCACGCTTTGATTTGGTCTTTGGATCAATACCATCAATACCCTTAAGGTTAGGGGTATATTTGTTTCTTTTATCTCTTTTCCATTGATACGCAATGTACTTTGGCGAATTTGCCTGGATTTTGTGCTTTTTTGTATTCAGCTGGTCTGAGTTTCTGATTGTAGCGTTGTATCTGTATTACTTTTCTCTTGGTTGCTTCCTGGGTATCGGAGTACAATGTTTTGTCTACATGTAATCAACACTGCTTTACCACGTACTGACCAATATTAGATGTGATAGATCGATAGTTTCATCTGGGATCGAACTTCGTAGAACTGGAGCCTTCATGTCCGACTTCAGGGGAGCTGTGAAACGACATCGGGTTGTAGATATCCCACACCACAAAAGCCAATTCAAGAAAAAAACATAGGAACACAAACCATTGTGGGCTTTCAAGCTTCAGTGCCATGGAGTGTCAGCAGTGGGAAGACTTCCACGGTTCGTCTTTCTGTCCGAGCCGATGCAAGAAACAATCACTGCTGCACCTCCAAAGGACCATTTCCTATTCTGTAGTGGATCAGCCGTGCGAGAAGGGCTACGGCGAGTGAGCCGTGAATATCACTGTAGGCCCTAGTTGCTTGTGGTCCCTGAATACACCAATCTCCAAGTAGTAAACAAGAGTCTCGAGGAGAACATCTTCCATGAGGTCATCCCTAATGCGACAAAGTACCCTGGTGTAATCGATTGCCAATTCGCTGCTGGAGGTTTTGTTACATCTCGTCTATACAGTCAAGCACGACTGCGACCTGGGAATTTCCGTCGAGAATCTCTTCGAGGCGCAGAGCCGTGTCCTGCAAGGGATGCGTGTCACTTTCACTGGTGTTTACTGCTGTGGACTTGGATTCCGATGAGACTAAGGCTTCCTTGTCTTCGGGAGAATCATCGGGAGCAGTCGGTTCTTTCGCGGGAGCAGTGTTGTAGGAATCATCTCCGGGGCGCTGTGCAACATCTGGAGAGACTTGCTCTTGGCGGACTCAGAGGAATGAGAGGCGGCGGAGGAGAATGAGTAGAGTAGGGGTGGTGTAAGGAAGTGGAAGATGAGGAAATGGTGAAGGTAGGTATACATCTCGGTAAGATCATCTCAGTTGGAAGGCTCTCAATTGGTGAAGGTTGGAGGAGTTTGGGAATTTGAAGAGTGGAAAGGTTGTTATTGGAGTAGTTATCTGATCAGAAACTTCTTCGGAGTTGGCCTTTTATGATATTGGTGAAATTGAAGAGATGTAGGAAGACGCCAGGAGTCCATGGAATTGGTAGAAATAGTGCTCAATGGAAGAGCATCAGAATTCGAAAGAGTACTGTCAGGATGTACTGGACAGAATCGTCATCCGCATGCCAAATCATTCGCCCAATTGAGGGAATTTCGCGAGCAAGGTGCAAAGTACATCGAACGGTTCAGAGTTTCGTTGATCACTGAGCACCCTCTCTTTGCAAGTTAGAACTTGCCTATCGAGCAGCATGGACCATGCTTTGATGCAAGAGATCAACGGCCGTGGCAACACAACCGACTTTCAATAGTTCTTTTCACAATTCAAGAGCCCCAAATCAACCTAATCCTGATAAGCATCCAGAAAAGCAAGGCATGGACGGGCGTATTGAGAACAAAAACACTTGTTTGATAGCGCCGCCGCAATTTGAATATCTTTATCTTACATTCACTTGCCTAGCCTTTTCCCATCCTTGGCTATCATCATAAATATTCTTCTTTGGTTCTTTATCACGTATACTTATTTTTATAACTAGGACTTTGTCCGTTCAGCTGATCAACGCACTAAAACTTCGTTGTCAGATACCGGAGTTAATTCTTTCTTTTTCACTATGAATTCACCCTTTCTTTAACAGTTGCTCAATTATATATAATCTTCGGAATATAGCCATGTGGTCAAATATATACGTCTTCTTTCGTGCAGGAGGATATCATATTGGTTGTGGTATTCATATAGTCCACCTAGACTCACTTTCCCATCATCAGCCGACCCTTGTTGGGTAAAAGGCAGACTGTTTATTCGACATCACTTCAAATTCTCATCAAATTGCCCAACCACACACGAGCTATGTTTATGAGGCATTGGTGTTGGCACTAGCTAGAGATAAAAGTCGATAGACGGGTTGGAACGGCAGAGTCACTCGAGTCAATACTACTAAAGCAAACTGAAAGATGCTCTCATTTATATTGTTTTGTCTTATATCATGAAGGTTTGTCGGGCTCATTAACATCCTCCTTAATCTTGTGACCCTTCTCACACTTCTCATTCTCACAACTTCCACCCCTCGCAGCTCTCATTGCTCAGCATCAACTTCTCACATCTGAATCTGGTTTGAGTCCCTCTCCCTCCCCAAATCACCAAGTTCTCCAAGTACCTATCCCCTAGACATCGCTAACCCGATTACTTTGATAGAGAAAATGAACAATAATCGGTCGCTAAACGCAAACCGTTTCCGCCAACGGGACCGGCCTCCTACGTATGGACGACTGATTGGAAGGATATTCCGGCTAAGAGACCAGATTGAGCGGCGGAATCAGTTGGCAGACAGTGGACAATCAAACACTGAGCTATTCAATGACATATCTGCCGGTATCGACTTTGAGACCCTTACAATCGAATTATCGATTTGGGATGTCCATGATGACGCCGACAAATGTCTCCTCATCGATGTGTTCCAGACCATGATTGGACCCTTCCAAAGACAAATCTCTCGCTAGCAAGTCAAGCGGATCGATATTTTTAGCGCTCCGCCTATTATGCCTCCTCTGATCTCCTGCCATTTTTTTCACTTCGTTCCTAGCTTTCTAAGACTGATATGAAGAAGGACCTCACTGCTATCGGTACTATCATGTGCGGTTATGCACGGATTTCAATATCATCACGCGTATCTCTTGCAATTTTGACTTTCGCAAAAATGCTTTCTTCCTACCCATATCTTCATTAGAGGCATCCTTAAACCCAACTATCGCATCAACATGGCCTCCTTAGGTCATGCTTATCTGCCGTCGCATACAGATTCCAATCCTAAGCTTATTCCTAAGTCTCCATCCACTGAACCAATCACCGAACCTCCCAGCAAGCCACCCAGCAAGCCCCTCTTCCCCCAGTCCTCTTACTCAGGATCGATCAACTCAGCGGAACCTCTCAGAAGTTGAGCACGTGCTATCGCGGGAACGCAGACGGGGAAAGGGAAGAGGAGCGGGTATGACTATGATTAAGGGCGGTGAATCGAGTAGTGCTGAACCTACTAGTGCCCCGGTCAAGGTTTAGGAAGGGGACGGAAACGCGCATGTGGAGGTGAAGCAGAAGGTTGACAATTAATTTGTAAAGTAGATCAATCCCAAATCAACAGAAAGCGTGGTTTGTTTCTGACAAAATGCATCTCCACCTATAGGCGGCTGATTGTGAGAATCTTCCGACTGAGAGACGAGATCTCTCGATGCAATGAGCTAGCAGATAGCGGTCAATCGAATACCGAGGGATTTAATGACCTATGTGCTGGTATCGATTTCGAGACCGTGGGAATCGAACAATCGATCTGGGAAGTGCGAGATAACACCGATCAGTATATGCTGATCGACATTTTTCGAAATACGATTGAGGTTACCGCAAAAGGTATCTGAATAAACCAGTCATCCTATCCTCACGGCCCAGCAAGTTGACCAATATAAACAACACCAGCCTTCAGCCAATCACAAACTAGAAATTCGGTGGATCGCTTACCCCACAACTTGACGATATCGCAGATCTGCAACCCCATGTCGTGGAAACACGTGTAATATTGTAGGAGTCACCTTAATTCGGTATTTTGTGGACAGGTGGCATCCTTTGGTCTTGTGGAGTTCGATTTATGTGGCCAACCTTTATGGCTTAGCTACTCATGGGGAATCAGGTTGCCGGTCTTATGGTAGGTTGTCGATAGCTCCCCCAGTTTCCCCAGTATTGAGCTCCCTTCTTCTCTCTCGCCAATTAGCTGCATTTATGAAATTTTCCCTCTCGGTTTCTTTAGGTGGCTTTAGTTTCTAACAATCGCGACGAAATGATTGATAATACTTTGCTTATCTTCCTTTTGCCTGGCTTGGCATTTGCATCCCTTGTTATGCTGGACAGTAAATAGTTCCTAGGATCACCAACTTTACAAAATACAACTTTGTTGTATCTCTTTTTGTCCCTTCGCTTGGTAGACATGTAATTCCAATTCACTTGATGAGCTCGGTGGTTGACGTCTCGGATTTCATTAACCGGGGCCTCGATACCCGGTCGGTCAATAGCCGGGGTATAGAAAGTCCAATAGCCGCAATGAACATCGACAAGACAGTCGGAAAAGATATATTTAATTGATTCCGGCTTGCCAGCTTAGAAATAAAACTCCTGTAACAAGTTCTACAATTTCCTTATACAATTTTCCCGTTGACCGCCATCAAAATACCCCCAAACCCTAATCCAACCACCGATCTGATCTATACGAACCCAAAGTCCACCCAAAATGTCCAAACCAATCGTCCTCCAACTCGGTGCCGACATTCGCTGGAATCATGACCTACACAGCAAGTTCCAAGATGCCTTCGAGATCCGCCGGTCCTACAGCATGTCTCGGCCGGAGTTTATCCGAGCCCTGAAAGAGCGCCAATTCGGCGACTTCTTTGCCATCTACCGCCCGTTCTGGAATACCGGCGGCGAGATGGGGAACTGGGATGAGGAGCTTGTCTCGTTACTGCCAGATTCCTGCAAGGTCTATGCCAGTGCGGGTGCTGGATTTGATTGGGTTGATACCGCAGCTCTGGCGAAGAAGGGTATGTATACAACGGCACGGAACAATGAGGAAACCTAGGTCACGGAGAAAGAAGCTAATATATTTGAATCTATCTAGGAGTTATTTACTGCAATGCTGCTGCGGCATGTACAGAATCCGTCGCCGACGCCGCAATCTGGCTCATAATCTCAACATTCCGCCAATTCTCTTGGTCACACATTGCCGCACGCACACTGGATGCCGATGCATTTGTCGATGCAAACCGCAATCTAGCAATGGTCTCTCACAATTCTAATGGACATACACTTGGAATCATTGGATTTGGCCAGATTGGACGCCGCACTGCCGAGAAAGCCTTCCTGGCCATGAACATGAAGATTCACTATCATGACATCGTGCGGATGCCCGCACATCTAGAGGCCGTCTCGAAGGCGACATACCACAAGAGCATGGACAGCCTTCTCGCCGTTTCAGACTGTGTCATGGTTGCCACGCCTTTCAGCGGGGAGACGCTTCTCAATGCATCTGTGCTGGCGAAGATGAAGACTGGTTCGAGACTCATTAACATTGCCCGTGGCAAGCTTCTTGATGAGAGTGCCCTTGTTGATGCTCTTCGAAGCGGTAAGCTCACTGCTGCTGGGTTGGACGTCCACTATGATGAGCCGAACGTTAGCCCAGAGCTTGCAAGTATGAAGAACGTTGAGATGATGGCGCACAACGCAGGTGCATCCGTCGACTCACACATTGGGTTCGAGAGGTTGGGTATGGAAAATATTCTTTCGTTCTATAAGACTGGCAAGGCAGTCACGCCGGTTAATGCGCATCTAGTTGCTAAGGCTACGGGGTCGAAGCTATAGAATCTGAATAGTAACATTGTCGATTGTTCATTTCCTTCCTTTCTCGCTGGACTCGACGCCCACCCAAGTCGCGGCTGCGCAGATGGCGGCTGCGGACGGGGGAGTATAAATAGATGAGGCCTTTCAAACCGATCTTTCTTTCTTACATCCGTGTCCCATCAATCCAATCTCCTTTCATCCCAATCGCATCATCAAGCCTACCAACCTTTTCATCCAATCCCGCGTGCTGCACATACCACGCCCACCCACATCCTCAACCCCCTCCCATACCGGTGTTGTACCACCGCAAGGTATGTAGATAACCTAATTGAGTCACATGCATAACCCAATCGACATATGCTAACATACTTTAATGCATAGCATGAGCTCACAGGCTCCCGCTTCAGGCCCCGCCCCCATTGCCAGCGGCGCCATGTTCCGTGCCTTCGCTGGAGGCATCTACAACCTCAGGGCCAGCATTGACCACCGTGAGGAGCTGGCAAACTCATATCCCGTCCCCCGGGACGAGATCGAGGCATTGAGCGAGCACATCTGGGAGACCCAGGTGGAGTTTGCACGCCAAATCCGCAACTGGTCGGACCCCGTTGGCCGCATGATCCTGGCCAACCTGTATGAGTCGTTGATTGGGACCCTGCCCAATGAGGACGGAACCATCCCCTGAGGGGGACATGTCTTTATGTATCGAACCCTGGCCCATGCAAGGTGGCTGGTCCCATCTTGCATGGGTCAGGGTTCATTAATGAAATTCAAATGCTTCGTCATGAATCCTTTTTTCATAAATGATAGTAAAATAACATAGATCTGAGAGTAAACAGATGGTATCATGCTAACCAGTACACCCATTACATATCCATCACTGCTTGGAATACATCCTAGTTCTTCATAACTGGCTGCGGTGGTTGGATGCGTCCTGGTGCTTGAGTAATTGTCCCAGGTATGTTTGGTCCAAATTGCTGTACAGGACCTTCATGCGGATGAATAGCGACTCGTGCACCACAGTGGGTACAGAAGTGGTGTGAATCGTGACACATCTCCATACAGTATGGTAGAAATGCACAGCAAATGCCGCCAAAGAGACAGCAGCAGACGGCAGCCGTACTGTAAGGTGAGGGGTCAGTATCATCAGAAGTGAGATGAAATGAAAAGCAAAGTGAGTATAGATCAATGCTTACGATGTCGCACTGGTGCTCTCCTTGTTGACTCTGGTCTGAACCTCGTGGAGGCAAAAGGGGCAACTGATCCATCCGGGCTCTTCGCCAAGCTGAGCCAATGCAATAGCTCTTTGAGAAACTGGAACTTGTGAACCGATTGGTAGGACTTTCTCGTTGGTTTGTGGTAATGTAACTGCCGGTGCAGGTGTGGTGATCGCGTCTTTCTCGTGCCTGTATCTGTTAGCTTGAGCTCCTTTCTGTAGATCAGGAAGCATACTCATCATATTGTGGGGGAGGCCCACTCTCCGCGGGTATGATCGCCATTGGCTCGGCTCCGGGGAGTGTTCTTGTAGTGGTTGTAGTTGGTTCTGGTGTCGATGTTTCTTCGGCTGCTGTGGGAGAACTCGTGGGCGGACCCGTCGGCGATGTTGTTAGCAACTCTGCGGGCGAATTTGTGCCATTCGCTGGCATTGTTCTCGGTCCAGTCGCCGTCGCTGCAGAATCCGCAATTGGTTCGGCCGCTGTAGCCGACGCAATGGGCACTGTTCGCTCTTTGTTGCTTTCCATGGTGCAGTTCCGTCTGTAGCTTGGTCGGGAAAAGAAAATGATCAATAGGTGCAAGGTCATCCGACTTAAGTATCAATGGAGCCAAATGTGGGGACCAAGCTCAATACGAGAAATGTGGTAGATTAAGGGCAATATGAGGCTCAAACTCCATAAGCGGCATAGCACAAGGATACAGAAGGCACCTAATGGATTCCACGGAAATTACACGAGTATTCTAGCCAATCATAGCGAATTTGTAGCGAGCAGGTCAATGCCCAGCCACAGCCCCCGGGGTCTTCCTTGGCATGGAAAGATGAAAAGCAATGGGAGCCGATGTATACTGAGTCATAAGCTACCCCGTATCCAGTCTATTACAGTGCCATGCATCTTCGTAGCTAAATGTTTCATATTCTCGTCTGGGCAATTATCGGCTTTGTTTTGGTTTGCTGTTATGGAGCCTGTTCAAAAATGGACGTTCCAATTCGGGTTCTATACTACTAGAACCTAGGAGTCTGCCTTACATCCAATAACTAAATTATAGTTAGATAATGTCCAGAAGTAACGAAATCTGGGAGTATGTTTGGTAATATCAACTCAGTTCATGGGGTATAAAGATCTTTCATGTGAAATTACGGCTCTAGGGGCTGCCATATTAGGCCTAGAAAGCATGGTTTATGATGGTGGTTACGGGATACCATCGCTGTGACGACGGCGACGACTATATTGATGATGATTCACTGGTGTACATCTAGTTACCTTCCTCTTTCCATGAACAAGCCTGCCTACGAGACTTGCTTTTAATCAAAGCTTCTCTCGGCCCGCAGAGACATATCCAAACCCTCATATCCACTACGTTTACGGTCCAACGGCCAAGACACGCAGAACCGCCAATGAAACGAGCATTTTCTCCCACGATGTGCGCTATATACCCGAAAGCTTGACGAGCATCACCAGTCATTCAGGCTGCAAGCTTCGTGAGATCCCGATCTTCTACAACAAATCATAATGTCATGCAATACCGGCAAACAGCCTGCCTCACTAGATACTGTGGTATGGTGGCCTTTCAATCAAATCGATCTCAAGGCTAGATATGCTAACCTAAAAGCAAAAACTATCAGGTATACTCCCAGCATGGCCCGCTCGTTTTCCGGACTCGAAACCGCCGCTGTATTAAATTTAACAGATGCAACTGGGGTTTCTAGTGTCACGTGCGTCCATTCCTACACCTTCCTATATAGGAAGGTGTTTCGTTTGGGCGGTGTCGTCTTTGTTTCTGAGTGCACTTCCGACCGCCTTTTCGTCGGCTCCTCGCTTGCCCAAGTGGGTTCACGCTGTCCATCAGCACCCCGAAACTGAGAAAATGACACCATCGTCGTCCCGTTCCTCCATGCAAGTTTTGACAGAGTCCTGGCGCCTCTTTGGCTGGCTTTAGCGCTATTTGCTTCCCCCCTGACTACAATCAGTAGGCTGGGCAATGGATCCCTACTGTCTTCCAAGCCTCTCGATCAATGAACGGAACACACACTTCAAGGGAGGGAGGAGAGGCTCCCTGTCGCTAACATGGTTTGCTCCCCAGGGCCTTGCTCGCAGATATATCCCCTCCTGCATTTCCGCACGCCCGTTTCTTATTATACCCCAAGGAAACTTGAGCAGGCTGCAAGATCCTGAAGGTGGTATGTGGGCAGCAACCTAGAATATCGTCCTCCATGATAGACATCAGTCTTGTCAATGCTATATATTCAGAATCTAGATTCCTCCAATTTGCACGTTTCGTCTTTGTAAATGCAGCACATAAGAACAAGGTGTGCGTTTTGTTCGGGAATCATAGAATCTTTCCTTAGTATCTTGAAGACAGGTATTTATTCAAAATCTATACCCCAAGCAATCCAATTTGGGTATTTGATTCTGACATGCAAGTAGTCTACCACATCCACCGCGTAGCTATACAACAACCCCAGACAACTATTCACAGCGAAGGCCCACGAGAATCCGTACGAGGATATCCAATCGTAGCAAGGACCTGCGACAGATTCTCCGGATTCTCCCGCAAAGAATCCCACWCACCCTCAGCCTTAACCATCAGCGTGCCAGCAAGGATAGTGCCATTCAGCGACAGAATACCGGGGTCAACGACATCGCGCGCCGCCTCGCTGTCAACGGGGACAAGCGCGGTCTCCTGTCTGCGCGGGCAGATCATCATCGTCGAGCGGGTCATGGCCAGGTTGTAGCTTATAGATGCCGGTCCTTGTGTGGGGAGAGGTTCCGTGTCCTGGCTTGGTGTTTGTCCGCGCGACGCGGCGGCCGCGGCCTTGTAGAGGCTGATGTATATCGCGTGCAGAGTTTCGGCGGAGGGATTGGGTGGGATTGGGA
>PKQL01000700.1:0-13831 GCA_002916455.1 Penicillium sp. CF05 | reverse complement strand
ACCCAACGACCATGCATATTAATATATATAGACCCTACCCGCTCGACTTAGAATGTCAGCGGTTCAACAGGCCTTTTCTTCCTACTCCATACAACTGCCATATAGGTTGTTTTCTACTACTCAACTCACTGCATCGAGGAATTTGTACAATTTGATTTATCTTCACAACATATAACAATCTGCTTCTTATTACTATCTTGTTGTGTCCTCTTAAATTGAATATCAGTCTTATTGTAAGTATTTTCGCCCGCACTTTATGTTGAGAACTAATCAATTATTAAGACATTACTTCCGCAAAATGTCAACCAACGCGGTGTTCGTAGGCGTTTGTGCCTGCTGTAAGCATGCAGTTAAATCAGACGATCAATCAGCAGCCAACATCTTTGCTATTGGGTTATGCTGCGGTGGATGTGCAGCCATAAAGCTCCAGCAACTCCGGAATACTGGGGCAAGTGTGTAATCTTCGGGGCATTTATCAGGCCAACGATAGTGGTAACGACCTATCATATCAACCTTGGAAGCTACCTAGGTATCATGTTGTTTACAGATACAACATCCTGATATTGACCTGTCGTATCTGAGAACCCAAGGACATATCTTCAGGTTTTGGTTTCAATGAAAGAGAACAGAAAAAATGACGAACCCACCTAGCGGAGTAGTAAGCCAATTGTAATTATATGATAGTTATTCCGTACTATGTACTCTCTTTCATACCCTAGCATAATAATATTGATATCCTGGTCTGATTTGCTTTCTTTTCTTTTCTCGATTAGCCACTGTAGTACCCTTCGTAGCTGAAATCCGTATCAGGCTGTCCTGTCTCTCTAGCCAATGTAGAACCCTCTAAGCTTAGATATCTACATGAAGTCTTATGTTTAAAGCGAGGTATATGTTTGAGTAGCTTATCGCCTGCACGGTAAGGAAGTAAGGAAATCACAGTAACTGGTCAAGCAATATCCGGGCACTGCTCTCAGCCATGACGCCGATGCCAATGCAGCGTTTCCCTGTTTCAATTGAATCTCGCCGCGCGCGGAGGTCCTTTTCTACCTCCTCGACTCGTTTCTCCCACGTGGAGAAATCGATCCCTCACCTGGTCTCGCGCAGGAAATCTGTTAGCCCGCCTACTATCTCGACGAGGTTATCGATAGGGATGGGTCTTTGCTGTTGTTGCTCGGGTGCAATCTCGGCAGAAGTTTGACGGATTCTGATAAAGGAGTATCGTAGGAAGACATCGTCGTCGTCTGAACTACCGCCTTGTTGGTCCAGAATAAGCACCCAGCTGCGGGGGTGCATATCTCTGACTCTGACTCTAGACTCATCATTTGCTGCGAGGTGGTCGCTAATAGAATCCGGCGGGAATGGGATCCACAGCGAATCGTCCCAACGATAACAATGGTGGCAGTGACTTGTCGTCGTTGTTGATGGTTGATGGTGGTGGTGAGTGACGAGCCGCCCCCCCCCCCGGTATGCGAATCGCAAGATGGCCTTGTCAGAACCCGAACCCACGGAACGGAGGTAGGATAGAAATCGGACGGCAAAACGTTCGGTGTCTAGAAGGGTGTTTCCCATGGTGTAGTAGTAACTATCCTGGTGGTCTGCGTCTGCGACATCTTCGTGCTGATTACTCACAAACGTGAACATGTGCATCGCGGGAAAGACTTGGACGACGGAGGAAGTGAAAGTGACACTAGTAGACGTCGAAAAGGCGCAAGTCAGATAGATGGTTTTGTCGCGGAGCCACCCCAAGTCTCCTGATGACCTCCCCTGTAGCAGCATCTGCGTGCAGAAACGATCGGAGGCGTTGTCGCTATCCCTATCCGGTCCCTGCAAGAAACAGAGCCGTTTGAGGGCCGTGGACCGCGCTAGGGCCGCTGCTAGATCACCGAGGTCTCCCTCGTCTCCCTCGCCTCCCTCTGGTTTGAATTTATCGACGCAGAGGCTGAGCGCAGACGCGCCCCGAAGCTCGTCGGATTCAACGGCGGCAGCGATCAGACCGGGCGTGAGGTTCCTAAACGCGACCCAGTTGAATATAAATAGGCATATAGACCGCGCATTTCGCGGCGGCTCGTGTGACGTGGTCAAGCGCGAGCCTGTTGTGAAAGATGTATCTTTGGCGCGGTCTATGTGCGCATCTCGCGGCGGCTCGTCGGACGTGGTCAAGCGCCAAGGTGATGAGGTCGATGCAGTTTTGGCGCGGGTAGTGGACTTTGAAGGCCAGAAATCTGTTTCATGAGTTAGGAAATGCGGTAGATATGTGTGGGCATAAATAAGCGAGTAATTCACAGACAGTCGGAGATACTTGAGATGACACCTTGCGAAGATGCTTTATCCTGATTTTCAACTCTAATCTGATTTTCAAGCTCCGGCGGCCAAATGTCTACCAAGTCAGCACATCCATATCATCCTGATCCTATATAGGCGGACAGATGGCATGAAAACAAACGTACAGTCCAAGGCTGCAGCATCAACAAGTGGCCTATCCTCTAGTCTTAGGAGGCTGGGTCCCGCGTCTAGGCTCATGTAGTAGAAGTATTTGCGTAGCCACTGAAGAATAGACAACGGCACTCGAGGCCGCGGGCTGATAAGTACAATGTCAGGCTCCTTCTTAGGCGGGGGTCTTCAACAGGATCCCAGCCACCCTCCTTGCTATGATAGGAAACCTCGGCCATATAGCGCACGGGAAAGTCAATGATGCCGTACTTAACGCCGCTTTCGAGGTCGGAGATATCAAGAACGACAAGGCCATACTCAGCGCAGTCGCCACGGAACATAGTGGATAGTGGCTGGAGCTGGACGTCGCCAACGCGTGTGCTGTTGCTATAAGTGGCATTAGCATTGCCATCTCTATTATCGCGCAACAACCCGAGCAAAAGGCATGTCGTTGTAAAGGGGAACTCGCTAGGCGCGTTATCATGCCATGACAGCTCGGGCAGTATTTGCGGCTACTCCCGCCGCCAGGAGCCATCAGGCACGATGAAAGGGGGCTGCGGCGTGTCTGGAATGGTGGGACGCTTAGTACTCTCGGTCTCGTTACCCCCCTGAGACCGATGATACCAGCCCTCCGCAAGCGCCCTCTCCGCCTCAAGCGGCGCGCGGTTCGCGGGATCCGAGAGGATTTCGATCAGCGCGAGGGGGTCTGCCACGACATTCTCTATACGTGCCAGAGATAACGCTAAGATGTCCCAGTCGTTGCCCTGGCGGTAAGCCACGGCTAGGGGCGGCAAATATCATTCGATTGAAACAGACAGAGGCCTCATATTAATGTGATTGCGCCTTGTCCTTCGTAATTATCATGCCTCCTTTGTGAGGTTCTGGCAGGGTCTCAATTCCTGTCTCCAAGCTCTCGAGTGTTGGATATTTGTGTTCTGACTTGCAATTCTCAAAAAGAGCTGCGAGCTCAACCTCTGTCTTGCCTTTGGTCTCCGTAAACGTAAAGAATATGATCAAAGTCTGCAAAGTGCGTCAGTGTCTGGAATATGATATCAGTAGTCGGAGATTTACTCACGCTAAGGATGAGTATTTCTAGGTAGAATATGGTGTAATAAAATCCAATGCTGTCTAGTGCAATTGGATTCACATATTGGTTAATAGTTAGAGTTGCTTGCGAGACAGGCACTTGAATTCCTAATCCTTTGGCCCGGATAGAAAATGGCAAAATCTTGGTCGGATAACAATAAATGGGGTTATTAGCCAAGTTAAAGGTAGCGTTGTAAAGGAAAAGAAAGATAACAACAGCAAACGAGGCGCCTTTGGACTCGCGTTGTGCATGCATGGCGGATGATATAGTCAATGGTATGTCGACTATGATCATTCCAATAAACGAGATAAACTAAAGGGTCCGTCTCCCGATTCGGTCCACAAGTAAAGCTCCTGCCAGGGAGTAGAGTACATAGGTTCCATATCTGTAAACCGATTCACGAAACGGATTTTCGCGTCAGACTGCCTTTGGTTCTATCGGATGAAGAATTAATCACGCCATTAATTGATGATTCGGATATGGCAATGCATTAACCTCGTTTGATTGATTATCACAATACTATGATTCTTTTTAGCAAAATCTAACCATCAATTTGAAGTTCAAATGGCCGCCATTGAACATATCAGCGGCGAGAACGATATCGAAGACTTCGTTCTGACAACGGACGAAGCTCTAGTCAACATTATCTCATAGCTGACAGACAAGGAACATTATCCACCTTGGGTACTATGGCAGCAAACCACCCTATCTCTCTCGCTATTGTTCTACAGAATAAGGTCAATCGGGTCCTACGACACCGATGGGCATCTTCTTCAGATCTCTCACTAGCCAGGTCAAAAGCTATTTGTTTGGATTCAGCCAATGCTATTGTATCAATGGCCAAGCGACACAAAATCGCGTTAGCACACCATCGCCCATGGTGAGTCCCATTTCCTCTGCTACCATTGAGTTCCGCCCAACTAATTCTCGCATCACTTCCAAGGTTCTTTCTTTTGAAAAGGCCAACTACCTCTGCCCTGTTTTCCACTGCCTTGACCATCGCTACCGAGGCAAAACGTCTTGATCCGCACGCAGCTGGGGAACATATTGACAGATTTCAAACTTGTTTCTCGTTGTTCGAGTACGTCAAATATCATAGCGCACTTGATAGCCAATTTCTGGGTGAATTGAGTATATTTTCTGCCAGTCTATGCTGTCATGATGATTCTGGAACTTTAGATAAATAGTATTTCAAAAGTGGGTTCTCGACTCCGGGAATAAAGTAAAGATTGTGGAGGTATAAATCCATTGTATTCGTTCCTACAGATTCTAACAATACCCCAAACAAACATCTCTACTTCGCCTGACCGTTGGAACTAGCATCAAGCTCAGGCCCACGGCTAGCCGCAAGCATCCCATTGCGATCAATAAACGACCGCGCTCGAATATAAGGGTCCAATTTCCAATAGTTCACGCGAAACTCATCAATAACAGCATTCCGTCGCGTCTTGAGATCCTCCACTTTCGACACCTCCTCCTTTCCATCAGACTGTGAGCTGGCAGAGATCCACGCTGCTGTGGCACCGATCATCCGGATGCCGATCATCATGCGGTCGTACATGAGCGAGTCGCGCGTCGCTGTGTCTTTCATGACTGCGTTCTCGTCTTTCACAGGCTCGTCGTATTTATAGGTCCAGTTTTCGTCGCCGGAGAATTCTTTCGGGATCTTATTGCGCGGAATAAACTTGTCCAGGTCGGCGACTGATTTCGTGAAATGCACTTTCGATGCGACGACAGGGTCCATCCAGCCGTGGATGAGTCTCCAGATTCCTGTTTGACGAAAGGCGATGTTGTCAGTACACTGCAATAAAACACGAGGATTCCCTAGGGGCGACTTACCGGAGAAAATCCAGGGTGCGTTATGGATGAGCAGTTGCCCGAGAGACTCGGGATAGTTTGCTTCGAAGCATTTGAGGATGAACTTGACTGGAGGGTATTCCTGTTGCAAAGATTAATATGAGACCAGGCATGTCATCCAGCCGCACTATGGGGTCCTACCATGTTGGACAACCCGAATCCTGTCAAATCGAAGACAATCGTCTGTGAATATGTCAGCGTGAATCAATATCTCATCATTCGGTCGAACATACACCCGTCTCAACCGGGGGAGTGACGATAAGTCGCACTGCCTCAATAATATGAATAATATACCGCTCAAGAGCTTCCTCACTCTGAGCACCTGGCTTGTGGATCTTCACCCTCACATAGATAACAGGCCGACCGTCCCTGTCAAAGCCATGAAGGAAGCTCTTGCCCATTTTGAATTGATTGATAAAGTCAGTACCTGCCTTCTTCTCCGTCGAAGTAGCCTTGGCACTACGGGATTGCTCCAGAGCATATTCCTCTCCCCGGGGCATGATCTCTTCATCGACCTCTACTTCCTTTCTCCACAGGATGTTCGACGCCATCATCGAAAATGCCTTTCCGACATCCCATTTCCGGGCGCGCAGGAACCGGAGCAATAAGCTATCTGGATTTTCCTGCTTGATCATCTTCAAGATCGCAAAGCACATTTCCTGAGGCGTCATCCTAGAGAGGATATCCTCCATTGACTTGATCTCTGCATCTTGCACACCGAGCTCACGAAGCCGCGCGAAAAGGGAGGAAAAGTGTTCGGGTGTGACCTTTCGGTTGGCCATTTCCGAAATGATGGTGTCTTTGGCATGTTCATTCATGAGCGCGTCCACCTTGTCCAGTGATTTCTGCTCTTTATTGTCGGAGTTATCTTCTCCATTGGTGCTTCCGTTGGTTTCTCTATTGGTTTCTCCGTTGGTGTCCCCATTTGATTCCGCCGGTGCGGTCCCGTTCGTGGTCTGTTTCTCGGAGTCATCGCCCTTCAACGCGCTAATGATAGCCTCCACCGTCGGCTCATTGATCTTATCCAGAGCAGCAAACAGCTTGCTGGGGGAGCCCTTCGGAATCGGGACCTCGTAGACAGCAGATAACACAGTCGCAACAGAGGTCAAAATGATAATCCAGAATTCGATTACCTTTGCTTCCTGGTCAGGAGTAAGGTGGCCGAGGTGCCCGGCCAGAAGGTCAGGAGTTGGAGCCATGGTGTGAATCGTGGGTATAGTGCAGAGTCGACTGGAGGAAATCAACTATCATTTTAGTTCGCATGCCCACTGATGACGGGGTCTTGTTCAATTCATACACTGCTGACGGGCCCACATGAACAGAATGGCTGCCTCGGCCCCGGAATTCACAGGCGGATTCAAAATTGGTACCTCGGTGTTTGAAATCGGCCGATCATTTTATTGAAACATGACGGTACCTTGCCCTTTTGTGGGGGTCTTTAAACAGTCTCGATGAATGGGCGTGAACGGACCTTGTGAGGGGGCGGGGGGATGACGATCCCCCATATTGCGGAGAAGATCGTCGCTCTGGGGGGATTTCATTGCTCTCAAATTTGAGGTTCAAATACGCACAGTCGCAAGATCTTAGCGGAGGATGACTCTATTTTTGCCATATTTACGTATGGCTCTAATCCAAACTAGGTATTCACGATGTCAGGGGTGTAGAGACACTGGTAGTACCAAAGGCACCATTCCTTCAAATTCATTCACCCTCGGTTATTGGTAAATACTTGTCGGGAAGATCCTTATGTATTCTGCACTTTGCAATATAACGTATATTTCTGGCAGAAGACTAGATAACGCAAACAAGTTTTTCCACTACATCTCTCTCCTTTGCTACTATCCCTACTCCTAGGCTACTCCATAAGGCAACCAATGATCCACTCAGGCACAAACTCAAAGTTCCCCGGAAATTAATCTCCTCAAATTTGAGTTCTCGTTGAAATTGCCGTTGACAACATTCCCGAGGTCCAGTGTAACGTGACTGCCCAGTCTCGTGACCTCTTTGACGTTTTTTCTGTGGATATTTTCTCATCTAATATAAAGCCAAACTTCTATGATATCACAGCACACACACACACACGCCCCCAAAAGAACAATTGATACCACAAAGCAGAGGCCAAGGGAAGATTTCCCAGAGCTAGGTTCCCCTTCAATCTCCGCCTGGGGGTATGATACCCCCTCCTCTGTGGTAAGCAACCTCGAGTCTCTAGAGGGATAGACCGGAGGATTGAAAAGATGTGCAATAGGTACCCAATTGTTCACAATCACCAAAAGGCATAAATGCAGCAACGGCGGCCAAGCAATTGTAGTGAGTAGGTTGGAAATTGTCGATCCATCTCCGGAGATAGCCGCCCACACCGCAAAGAGCATAGCGCCAACAGTCGCAATAAAAAGACAAATGTTCAAGAAAGCACCGCTTTGCAGAGTATCCCTGTATGCCCTTTGGAACGATGAAATGGACGTCGTATTTTCACCCGAGTTGGCGGTGCTTCCGGTAACAAAGGATCCCTTGGGCTTGCTTCCGAACAGATGGAATCGTACAATGGCGTACAAATGCGCTGTTAACACAACAGGTTAGGATCAATTTTCAGGGCCATCGAATACGTGTAAACTTTCAAACTTACCAGTAGAAAGCCAACTGTTCTCTGCATGTGCAAAAGGCTCAAATGAAACACCCGCATGTGCACTCCGAGCCCAATCATATGCCCACGTAGCTGCAACATACACGATGGCCAGAACAACCTGGATCTTAACCTCCAACGCCAATCCAGCAGGAATAAACCCACCATCGGAGACAAGAAGAAAAGGCAGAGCAAAAAATCCAATCGAATAGCTCACAAGTCCCGCCATGATAGACAATCCCCCAAGAGCAATCTCCCAACGCAGATGCTCTGGAATAGCCATATCAACAGAAGGTAACAAAACCGAAATCTGCTGAGAGTGTCCGATATGCCACCGATTCCGCTGTTTAAGATGCCCAGCAAGCGAAGTAGGAACCAGCCCGAATTGCAAAACCTCCTGTACCTGCATCGTGCGCTTCCCCAGCCCTCGCAAAATCAACGACAGCTGCCAATCCTCCGAGAAAGAGTAGGTCGGGTATCCACCTGCGTCGAGGATCACATCGCGACGGAAGACAGCACCTGATCCCGCGTCTAATGCATGACCGAGAAGATTGAGTTCCGCATTCTCGCATGTGTAGAAGTAAGCGCGCGACTGGGAGAGGGGATCGCCGCAGGGCAGATTATAGAAATACTGTCGTGTGGTCAGTAATGCGGCCTTCGGGTCTGCAAGTAGATGGGGCAGCGTTGCGCGTAGAAACTCCGGCATCAGGATGGAGTCTGCGTCGACGACTGTGCAGAACTCCGGTGGGTCTTCGGGTTGTAGGGAGAATAGGGCGTAGTTGAGATTTCCTGCTTTGGCAAATGATTGTCCGGATTGCTTGCCGCGGGTGTGGTAGGATAGATGTGGCCATTTTGTGGTGAGTTTTGCGATTGCGTCGTGTAGGTCACTTGAGGCTCCGTCGTCTAGAAGCCGGACTCGGAAGCGGGAGGTTGGGTAGTCTAGGCTACATGCTGCTCGGACTGTGTCGAGGATAATTTCGATTGGCTCTCCGCAGCATGTTACTAGCACGTCAACTCTGGGTAGGTTTTTATCGCTGCGTAATCTCTTGCGGGGTGTTTGTTGTGGTGGCTTTGCAGTTGCGGCTAAGGACAAGCGTTGGTGGTTCAGGGACATGTCTAACTGGGTCAGCGGTTGTTGGATGCTCTTTATTGGGATGTAACTTACGAGCAAATAGTCCCTCAACTCCAAGCATTATCCACGTTTTCCAGGTTCGCTCCGGGGTCGTCAAGGCGAAAATCAGCCGCACTGCAAAGTAGATGTAGGTGGTCCATATTGCTGCTTGCGCTATATGGTGGAGACATTTCCGATACTTCTGTGCAAACAGAGCGCGGTCATCAGGGGAAAGCTCCTCGATGTCATAGACATTGTCAGGAAACATTAAAGCGAACTTGATGCTGTTGAGTGTGATTATGGTTCTGTTGCATATTATATCGATGGTTTTATTTTTGCGCTCTGCGACTTTCCAGAGATTCTCCTTTGACTTTAAAAGAAATGTTTCCCCAAAATTAAGGGGTACTGTATTCAGGGCTATCTACAAGCCCCATTTGCTTCTAGAATGTACTGTGTCTATTTATACTATCCTGAGGACTACTGACTATTGCTGCCGAGAGCCAATCAGCATCGTGGTTTCATCCCCAGGTGGATACGTTATACGTTTAATAAGAGTAGGCAGATGTCCGGCACTTTTCTTCGATTATGCCCAAGCTGATTTCCCGATATGGATTGTAAGAGCGCTAAGTCTGATTTGGCCTTGGGTTTTAAATCGGGCTACATACTCGACATCCGATTGGATCCTTGTTAGAGGGGGTTATGAAGATCACTTCGAACTCGAAGACCAACTACTACCGCGATCTAACCATATCTTACAACGAGTATTCTCAAAAAGATTAACATGACCGAAAAGACCGGGTTATGGGATCAGGATGCTGAGCTGTGGGAGAGCCTTGGGTATGAGGCAGTGAGTGGTCTCTCTCCTCCATTTTTCATCCGCGCGATATTTCTCTGATACTTCCAACTCAGCCGATCCGCGTGTCTGATGAAAAGGATCTGTGATCTTACAAGTTCAGACATTGGGGTCAAGTTTTCGCCCTCGTTGCGAGCCGAACCCGCCACCATTAGTGCCGGTGGAACGGATCAGAAGTGGTCTGAACATTTGCCCAGACCGTCTCAATGGTGGTTATCTGTTACAGCTCGACGAAAAAACTATTCTGAAAGTCGGACTAAGGGTTCATATGGGAGAATCGGAAGCTATGATTCTAGTCAGGAATCAAACATCAGTCCCTGTTCCTAAGGTTTTCAATGCCTATATGATTGAGGATATCGGGTTCATCTTGATGGAGAAAATAGGCGCCATGCAGCTCGGTCGAAACTGGTCAAAATTACCCCGAGAGATGAAGGAATCACTGGCACAGGAGCTACGAGGCTATATACAGCCATGGCGCCAGATCAACGGATCATTTTTCGGGACGGTCAATAATGACCCATGCCAAGAAATCATTTTCCAACACCCCTGGGAGAACAAAGTCTACCGCTACAGCCCTTCGCTATCCGTAAAGACTTCAACAAAGGGATGGTGGAGGCTTTGGCGAAATCAATCTCAAGCTAGAGACAGAGCAGGATATTCGCTTCGCAGAAGAACTTCTCGTGTCTGGAACCGACCAAGAAGAAGTCAAAGTATTTACTCATGGCGACCTGGACATGTCTAACATCATGATTTAGGACTGGAAACTCACTGCGATCATTGACTGGGGCGCTGCGGGTTATAGTGTGCCGGAGATGGAATACTTCGCCTTGCGATGGCCAGCCTTGGATGCAGATTGGTGCGAACTCTCTACATCTATTCTACCGCCAGATGGATACGAATATTGGTACAACATTAACCGTAAAATGAAGCTATACACACGTATCTGATTGTGGAGTCATTCTGCCATGTCCACACTATCACTTGCACACTCAATGTTCCTAGGAGTACTCCGTAGAAATAAGCTCGCAGAGTTTGGGTGCCGGGGATATTACATAATCATTCTTAACTATCTGCCGAGGATGGAAGATCCCGATGGCAAATCGGGACCGAATTCAACCGGGTGGACCTCATTCGGCGACTTTTTACAAGTTTTTATAGGAGAGTTTATTATTTCGCTGCCCTGACAAATGGAACCATATGGTAAAACTGCGGGATCTTCAATTCCGTGGATATTTCGTGATTTGTTCGCCTCCAGAATCAGATAGTAATCCATATCAAAAATTTTCGATGATAAATCAAGCTTCCCCACTGGAGATCAGTATATAAGTCAAGTCCTACCCTGTAAAATTGAATCATTCACGCATATAATAATAGACATACCTGAACATCATCAAAATGACCTGGCCTGACGTCTCCGTTAAGCCCGCCGAGGGCATCTCATACTTCACCCCTGCCCAGAGCCCCCCGGCAGGCACAGCTCGCGATCCTCAAACGAGCGGAAAGCCCATTCCCAAGCTATTCAAGCCTCTGACCGTCAGAGGAGTGACTTTCCAAAACCGCCTTGGTGTATGTAATTCCCCCAATATCTTGCATAACCACACAGCTAACAATAACCCTCCAGCTGGCTCCCATGTGCCAATACAGTGCCGAAGATGGCCACATGACCGCCTGGCACATGGCGCACTACGGCGCCATTGCCCAACGCGGACCGGGGAACATGATTATTGAAGCAACCGGTGTTGTCCCCGAAGGCCGCATCACTCCCGGCTGCGTGGGTCTCTGGAAGGACTCGCAGATCGCGCCTCTGAAGCAGGTCGTTGAGTTTGCGCACAGCCAGGGCCAGAAAATCGGTATTCAGCTCGCACACGCCGGCCGCAAGGCGTCCACCGTGGCCCCTTGGCTTGGCGGTGTTGTCGCCAACAACTCTGTCGGCGGCTGGACCGATAACGTTAAGGCTCCTAGCGCCATTCCCTTTGCTGAGGGCGACCCTATGCCTATTGCCATGACCCAGGACGATATCGCCGAGGTCAAGACCGCTTGGGTTGCTGCTGTTAAGCGTGCTATTGCTGCTGGCTGTGATTTCATCGAGATCCATAATGCGCACGGTTACCTTCTCTCGTCGTTCCTGAGCGCCTCTTCCAACAAGCGCACCGATAACTACGGTGGCAGCTTCGAGAACCGTATTCGTCTGTCTTTGGAGATCGCTCAGTTGACCCGCGACGCTGTCGGCGATAATGTGCCCGTCTTCCTGCGTGTGTCGGCTACCGACTGGCTCGAAAACAGCATTCCGGATGAGAAGGGCTGGAAGCTTGAGGACACTATTGAGTTCGCTCGTGCACTTGCCGCGCAGGGCTGTGTCGACCTGATCGATATCAGTACCGGTGGTGTGCACGCTGCTCAGAAGGTTACCTCTGGTCCTGCTTTCCAGGTTCCTTACGCCGCTGCTGTCAAGAAGGCTGTTGGGGATAAGATGCTTGTTGCTGCTGTTGGTATGATCAACAGCGGAAATTTGGGAGAGAAGATTCTGAACGAGGATGATCTTGATGTCATTCTTGTTGGTCGTGCCTTCCAGCGTGACACCGGACTCGCTTGGCAGTTTGCGAAGGACTTGGATGTTGAGATTGCCATGGCGGGACAGATTCGCTGGGGTTTCACCAGCTTCCGCAATGCGTCCGAGTATATTCAGCCTAACTCTATGAAGGCTTCCATTTTTGATTAGATTTAGATACACCCGCTGTTGACCGGCTTGTGGCTGGCATGCATTGCATTATATAGAATTCTTGTTTAAACGATTAGAACAACGAGAATTGGTATGCCGTTTCTGTTTGAGACCAGTGATTGACTTCAATATCCTCCATTACTCCATTGGCTAGTCCTAGTTCAGATGAACGTATTTTGTTTCTATATCGGCGTCAATTGCCATTGCAGTGTTGACATAGCTGGCAGCTTCAGGTTATCTATCTTTGGGGTGTTGGCCTCGCACGATGAAGCAGGTGTGCTTGTCTCAATAGCAAGTACATCGCTCCGACACGGTGCAGTCCGACTTGATAAAGCGGCCTTGTCGAATGCAGGGGGTATGGCAGTCGCTGGATGCGAGCTGCCCAGTGACCGGGGGCGACTTCATGGGTGCAAAGGTGTAGAGCGGCCAGGGTCAAATACCTGAAATTTTTAGTGTTGATGTCTGGATTAGCTGGGATTAAATTTGCATTTTTTTAGAAAGTACAGACACCTTCAAGTGCCTTGTGATTATCCTACTCCAAGGTTGTTTACACAGTACAAGTCAAAACCGCCAGTCTACAGGCTACAGACGCATTTACCAAAACACAGTACATATTGAAGTAGAATAACCAGTTGTATTGCAGTTCTATAGGCTAGGACTTGCTTGGTTTCACCATAAAGGCTACTCATCCCGAACACCACGTAAAGGTGCAAGTCTTGTCCAGGTGTTGCACACAGGACCCGTGCAACTAGGTAAAGGGGAAAGGGAGGGGGGAAGAACGAAAGAACCTAGGTTAGTAGTAAAGAAACAAACAGACAATAGAAACAACTGAGAGAAGAGACGTACCTGAGTAGCTTGGTTTAGGTCTCGCGATGGACAATGGAGAACCCAGAAAAGTACAGTCTGTATCCGCAGAGGTGAAGGTTGAGAGCGCCCATAAGGGTTCTCAAAGGAAGCCTAGAAAGGTTCTCYGAGTGGTCCAGGGGGKCTCAAGAGAGGTCCCTCCTAAGCTCCTCGAGGGGTCCTSTAAGACGTCCGCCCCACATGCTTCGTGCCATTCACAGCCTTAACTGGACCGCATCAAAGAYCCATCACCTGGACCTGCCGGGGGGGGTGTGGCGTGAGGGAGGATGGAAGAGAGAGAAGAAGAA
>PKQL01000699.1:0-13832 GCA_002916455.1 Penicillium sp. CF05 | reverse complement strand
GAGTTTGAGGATATGAGGAGGGGATTGGAGGAGGAGAGGGACGCGAGGGATGGATTTCGGATTCGGGAGTTGGTTGAAGCGGGGAATTTGAAGAGGATGGGGATTGCGGGTGGACTGTTTCTTGCGCAGCAGTCGACGGGGTCGACGGCGTTGGCGTATTTCGGGCCGCAGTTCTTTGAGATACTTGTTGGGGATGGGGATCGGACGCTTTTGTTGACGGGGATTTTTGGCGCGATCAAGGTCGTTGCTTGTTTGGTTTTCGTGGTGTTTTTGTCCGATCGTTATGGGAGACGGCCTTTGTTGGCGGGTGGTGCGGGCTTCATGGCGATTTGTATGATTGCCACTGCGGCGGTCGTGAAGACTTACCCCCAGCCTGGTGATGGGACGGTTACTTCTTCCGGGATTGCCACGGTTGCCCTGATATACCTCGATATCATCGCTTACAACTTCAGTTGGGGTCCGTTGCCGTGGCCGTGTGCGAGTGAGATCTTCCCTACGCGCATTCGGGAGCCTGGTGTTGCGTTCGGTGTTGGATCGCAGTGGCTGTTCAATTTTGTCTGGAGTTTCTCAACGCCGTATATCCAGGAGAGCCTAGGATGGGGTACATTCCTGCTCTTTGGACTGCTGGATGTGGTGATTATGGGCTTTACTTACTTCTGTCTGAAGGAGACGGCTGGCAAGTCTCTCGAGGAGATTAACGGGATGTTCGATGCTCGTCCGGATGCTGAGCATGGGTGGAAAGATCCTTTGGATGATGATGCTACTGCATCACAGGTACCTGCTGAAAGGTATCAGGATGCGCAGATCGATAATGTCGAATCGGTATCCAAGCATCGGACTGCACATGTCGAATCGACCGGACGGTCTTGAGTTTAGGCTAGATAGTCTTATTTTGTCTATCATAAAGACCTATCGATAGAAACCAATTCATTTCCATCTGCCATGTAATAGAGGATACATCTCAAGGCAATTGCCCACAGCAACAATCCACCCCCTAGCGAATCGCCCTCAAGGCAGCTAGAACCGAGAATCAAACGCAGTAATATCAAAGAAGCTTCCGTTTAGTCAAGTCGGAATCAAAACGCCAGACACCCTCCAGTTCCCACACTGGATCGCAATTCAAAGGTTTCAGAAATCCACATTCAACGCCAGACAGACCTGCTGCCCCCGATTACCTCCACGTAAAAAGGTCGTTATTGCATAACATCAACTCCTGTGCAACTCACACATTGATCAAGTCATCAAAGGATGCATCCTCCGCCGAGAACGAATAAGACCCCTCCGAGACAAGCGAAGCCTCCGACTCGCGCCGCATCTGTTGCTCAAACGCCTCCGCGGCCGCCGCAGCCGCCGGCTCAAGCTGCAGATGATCATCAAAGCCAAACGACATCGCCGTCGGCGCGGGGGCAGACGCAGACACAGGCACAGAAGCCGTAACCGGAGCCGGGGTAGGTTCGAGCGGAGAGACAGAAACAGAGGGGTTATCGGGGATTCTGACAGGCGATTCCGGTAGCGCACCGGCCGATGGGGCACCATCTTTATCAGTAATTTTCTTGACCATCTGGGCTAGATGAAGTTTAATCGGCTCATCCCCACATTGAGCATGTTTCAAGACCTCGTTCTTCAGACCCAGGATCTCCGAGCGCAACCGGGCAATCTCCGCAATCAACTGTTCCTTCTTCTCGGATTGTTCCTTGAAGCTGAACTCGAGGTGCTGGGTGTGCTCTTTCTTCTTCTGGCGACACTTGCTTGCAGCGAGACGGTTGCGCTCGAGGAACTTTGCGCGCTTGGAGCGTTCGTGTGGGGCATCGTCGAGATCTGGGCTGAGGCTTGCAGCGGCGGTCTTGTATTCGCGCACGCGGCGGCGTTTGCTAGCGCTTTCTATCATGTCGAGGGACAGATCTCGGCCTTGATCATCGTATGGGGGTGGGGTTGGTTGGCCATTGCGGACCTGGGCATTTTTGAGGTCCCGCTCGAGTGCGGAATTGGCAAAGGCTGCCGAGTCGGCTTTGTCCCAACCGGCCATTGGTGAAACTGGGCTCAAACCCCAGAGTTGGTCGTCGTCTGGGATAGGAAGACCTAGGAAATCGCCAGAGAAGGAATTTGTGAATGGTGGATCGATGATATTTGCAAGGCCTAACCCTGATGATAGGCCTGGCACAGATTTGAGGTTGGTAGACATGTCAAGCTTTAGAGAAACTTTTGTTCCTTCTGAAACATGGAAGAGTAGAGAAAGTAAGAGCAAAGAAGCTAAGACAACAGACTCTCTTGCCCTAATAACCCTAACCAAAATTCAACTGAGAACCTTGGGAAAGTCTCACACTGTCTTGATTCTCGGATTCACTGATTCACTGATTCACTGATTCAACTCAAGAAGTTTGGTGCCTKAAGCAGATGAGTTCCAAGTGCAGTCAACCTGGTTGGAGCCACGGTCGGACAAGACTTCCCTCCAGAAGATCCGAATGGCACAGGATGTTTTTAGTGCCACCATAGAAAAGGAAGAAGGAAATAGTAAATAGTAAAGAAGAATAAAGAATGGTAAAAAAAAAAAAAAAAGGGTTGGATTTTTATCAAAACTCCCCTTCAGACCTAGAACCCTCCAAACCCAGACCCTTTTCCTATAATAAAAACAATCAAGGTAACAAATAGAAACAAAAAGAATGGTATCCAACGGGATTCAATGCCGTCAAGGGAAAAACAGGGTTGGGCTGGGATTATCCAGGGAACGCCAGGGAACGCCAGGGAAGTATAGAGCTTCTTCTAGAATGCCAATCAGAGACAGCTCAATATGAAACAGGGAAAGGAAAAGGAAAAACAAGGTCTATTCCCTGCCCACCACATACCGTCCACGGGTCCAGTATTGCAACTGTCGATGTATAAAGTGCCAATTATTGAGCAACAACCCCGCCACGCGTTGATCTTGAATGTCCTTTTCCACCTCTGTTAAAGTCTCCCGAATCTCTTGCCCCCGGGGCCCGAGGAGGAGCGGTCCAAACACCCGCACCAAGTCCTGGAACTTCGGACTCGCCACTGGATCACGGAGCTCCATCCCGGGATCTTGGGCATCGGTCCTTGCAGTTACCACCATGGAAAGTAACCCAAATACCGAACAGATCAGATCGCGCTGCATCTCAGGAGCAAGAGCAATGAGCGCAAGACATATAAGCTGCACTCGGGCGGCAGTCGATGGGCGCGCCTCAGAGATACAGTCTGGCACACGGAGGAGGTGCGATTGGTCTGGAATCGAATGATAATACATGTCCCTCAAAACGCGGTAGAGCCGGACACTCCCGAGGATCCCGTCTGGAAGCCCCGCCAGCACGGCCTTGAAGGCCCAGGCCACACTCAGCACGGGCGCCGAGTTCTCACGGAGCTGAGGCATAGCAACTACACGCATGGTAAGGGAAATATTAGACTCATCTTTCTCGGCCTCGATCACCTGGCCAGCAAAGTGGTCATATAGGCGAATGGCGGTTTTCAGATCGCCGGGCTGGATAAAGATCTCGGGAGTGTCAATACCTGCAGGAACCCGGGTCAGTCAAATCATGACGTAGAAGACGCCGCCACCAACCATATTTATGCAGAAACATCAGCGTTGCCACAATGTACGCGGGCAATTGCACGGGACAGGGGGCCAAGTCCGTCAGCATCAGATAGCCATGTCCTCCAAGACGGGACAAAGTCTCGATCGATCTTCCCTGCAACGAGGTCATCGGATTGGGACGGTGCATATTCGCGAACGTTTTCATCCGTCGCAGCTTAGGAGCTGGCGCCAAAGGGGTTGTGTCGGCCTCCAAACTGGATCGCACCTTGCGAACTTTGCCCAACAATCCAAATCCACGACGACTCGTGCCCTGTTCCTCGGTGGGCGGATTGCCCTCGGATGCTAGGATCTAGTCAGTGGCAACCCAGCACAAGTGAGGACAAACGTACGTGGACTTGGAGTATCTTCACCTGGAATGGAAAGCGGGATACTAAACTGAGCTGCCATCTTGTTGAAGGCCGAGATGGCCTTGGCTAAGTCAAGCGTGCTACTCCAGCTTGTTTGGCTGTTGGCCGAACTTGCCCTCCGAGGGCCCAGACGTTCGGGCTCGGGCTCGACGACTGGTTCGATTGTGTCAAAATCAGTCTCGGCGATAGGCTCCAGCGTCCCTTCTGAAGCTCTGGATGATTCCTCGCGGCTCGTGCCGGCACTATGTCTCGAGGAGCCCGACTTTCCTTGTCGGTCGTCGGTGGCCTTCTCATCTGAGAACGGGTCCGACCCTTCGAGGGTATGAGTGTTGGCATTGGGGCTACTATCAGGGGAATACAGCATCAGTCCCGGCCATCCCCAATCCTCCATAGGTTCCTGAATAGGCATTGCGATGTGCCGGGCAGGGTCTCGGCACACAGTATCCTCAGTCTGGCTGGACTCCTGAGAATGAGTCGTCTGAGCGCTGACCTTCCGCCCCTCTTGCGGCTCATCGAACCTGACAGACTTGCCTGTGGTTGTGGATGGCTCACCAGCAGGGGTATCTGGTTCAAAGGGATTGGAGGTCAAAGGTTTGGACTTCGGCCTCTCTTTGCGGCTACCCTCCTGCGCAGCTTGAGGCTGTGTGTCTGTGGTGGGATCATCTTCCTGGGATAGGCTGCCGCGCAAGCGAGCAACCATTCTCTTCAGACGCTTGGTGCCATTCTTAGACCGAGGAAGTGGGCCAGTGTATAGGGCGTACCCAGTTTCCGCATTGTCAACGGGGGATACTGTGGCAGAGCCAGGTGGTTTGTTCGCAGCGCTGGATCCCGCTTCAGTTGTAGGCTCATCTCGTTGTAGTTCATTCGAAGCGGATTCTGGCTGAGGCTTCAATGAATCTCCCTCAGAAGCTAGACGCCGTCGTGGCCAGACAGCACGAGATGCGGCAGGGTCAGGTGTCTCAGATCTGGACCGGAACACAGTTTTGAGGCGCCGCATGATTATGTTTAGATAATGTATACGAGAGGAAGAGATGGTGATGAAGTAAGGACTAGAATGGAGGGCCCCCGGGAAGTGACTTGGACAAGGTCTCCTGGAGGAAGGAGCTGAGATACGTGAGGAAGCTACGCCTTACCTTCTATAACCTCCAATGTTGGAAGAACAATAAATTAAGATAATGCTTCAAATTGACATTCAAATCTTCCAAGTCTATTTCCGTGCCAGCACTGCTCGGCAATAAAAAAACAAAAGAGAACACCGGTTTTGGAAACAAAGTCATTACCTCTGTACATTCGTAAAGTCCAAAATCAAAAACAATAACCCAGGACTGTCATGGAGTCATAGCCTCGCCGGGCCCATGTGCTCCCTAGGTAATTCATGTTACCTTCTGAGGTTTCCCTCAGTCAGCACAGGATCAAAACGCCGGAACCATGCAAAACTGAATATGTATGGGAAAATTCACGTATCTCAACCCGAGGCCGATCATGCTTCCTCATTTTCTCCCTCGAGAAGAATGTAGTGCAGGATATCACTCAGAGTCAGAACGCCCTTGAGCTTGAAGTGCTCATCCACGACGACAAGACGGTGCACTCGCGATTTGCGAATAGTATCAAAGATCGTATCTAGTCCATCGTTCAAAGAACATGTGTAGATACCCGGGAAACCCTGCGCAAAAGGTAAGTATCAAACTGATATCACGAAGAACCAAAGTCACATACCGGAGGACGCTTCTTCAATGCTTCCCCGACTGTGAGACTCAAGTCATCGTAGAAACCACCCTTGATCAAAGTAATAACATCAACCGACTCGAATACGTTATACACCACGCCTTCCGAGTTCAAAATCGGCACGCTGGATATGCTGCGCTCGACCAAAATATGGATGACATCAATGACCGGGGTATCCATCGAAGCCGTGGCAACGTTATCATACGATCCAAGCAAGAGCTCACCCAGCGGACGACGCAGCTGCTGCGTATCGGGGACATTGACGGCGACGAATTTCAAGATGCGGTATTGCGTAATGACGCTGAGAACGTGGGGCCGCTCAGTCTGGCTATCGCTGGTGACGAGGGGGATACGGCGGGCGCGCGATTCCAGCATGCGCCGACAGGCATCGTAGAGAGGGCGCTCCGGGTCGATGGAGACGGTCTCCGGCGGCGCTACGCCTAGGGCCTTTTCAACTTCTGTATATTCCCGTTAGCTGCGGGATGTACCTGCAGGAATGCGGCCGACACGGGGGCCCAACGCACCTCGCAAACTGTCCAGGCGGAATTGATCGATCTGGTCCAGCGCCGCGGGGTTCTGGAAATAGTATTGGATGACATTGATGTAGTCGGAGGTGGTCAGAAGACCTGCGAACTTGGATGCTTTAGAGTCCCACAGCGGAGCTGAAACGATGCCTGTACCTCCCGATTCCCGGGTTCACAGTTAGCTGTAGTTCGGCAATGTTGTTGGAAAGTAGGAAATTTCGAAAATCACATACCATTTTGAATCAGAATGTTCAGACTCTCCTTGACGGAAAGCGACGTATCGAAGATGATGAGTCGGAAGCTGAGCGGCAGGACATCGTAGGAGTTTCGGGCCTTGAGAAAATCGCGAATGGCACGCTGTTTGTGTGTTAGTCAAGATCTGGATATGGCCAGGTGATCTGGTGACTGGTGAACCCATGCCGAAACACGTTCACAATGTCCGGTCCCCATAGTGTCCAACGTCAGATATAAAGAGGGGTTTCCCCTCTTTGAAAAAGCAAAAGGGGCAAGACTTACAAGGCCCTGTCGCTCTTCCCGATCGATCGCTCGCTCGGAGGCCATTGGGGGGCGTAGGTACGAGGATGGGCTGCACGAAAGCCGCGTGACCAGAGTTGAAGGTCCCGAGTCGAGGATCTTCCGCCTTTCGATATGTGGGGGTGGGAGGGATCCTACGAAACCAAATTGGAATCAATACGTATGTAGAGATTAAAGAAGATTGAATGGGATAATTTACATGTATTGTTATTTTTTTCTTTTTTCTTTTTTTTTTCCTTTTTCATATCAGACTATCATAATGAATTATTTTATACGAACGAGGGGCAAGTGCGCGCGGGCTATACGACATTCAGATGATTGTCCGACGATGGTGGGAGCTCCCAGATATACCGCCTTTTATACCGCCTTTGGATTCTGTCGATCCTAACGGTTGAAAGCTCCCCACAATTTTCCTCACCTCCACGTTCACATCTCATCATACCTTTATTTTCAAGATGGCCGAGTCAGATTCGCAACCCGTATTCAGTCCTGTTTGCCCTATTCCCTTGGTCGTGCAGCCTGCGGAAAGAATTCAACAACTCAAAGATTATCTGCCAACTGAGTTTGGTCAAGTACAGCGTGTGAACGTAGAAGCTCTAATTCGGATGTACGAAAGCGGTGAGCTTGGGCCCCGTCGACATGGGGATCCCCCCGTTTACCTTGTTGAAGGGAAACGAGTCGACAAGGATCCCTGGCAGGACGAGTCGGTGCCAAATAATACCATGAAATGGTGCGAGGTATGTTATCAAGCGTTTAACCATATATTAGACTTACATGGATATCTTTAGACCATGCATTATCAGATGTCTTACCAGATCCAACCCGGGCACCTGCAGGCAAATATCATATAGATCCATATGATATCATTGTTGTCTGATGCTAATAACACGCTTGTTTTCTATCAATAGCTTCCCCATATGGCACAATCTGTCTCTGATTCGTTTCGTTTTTCTGCCCTCTACGGCATGCAGCAGGTATGTCAATTCTATACTAAAGTTAACTTGCGACCTTAATAGAATCTAGCTCCACGCCCGGATGAGGATACCTCTGCAGTACGGCGGCGATCCAGCTTTAACCCGCCTTTTCCTAGTTTGCAACGACACAGGAAGTGATGTCCTCACGGTGTTTAGATCCGACCTTGCAATGCTCCAATTTGATCCAGCACGACATGGTGGAGCTTTAGAAGGCGCGCAATTGCTAGACACCCCTATTGGCTCGGCACCACAAACCTTCGTTCAAGTTGAAATGCAAGTTCTGACCTCTTCGCTTGTTGACTTACACCCTGGTTTGTCGAGAAGGCTGTTATTCGAGAAGATAGCATGGGAGCTGCGCGCCTGTCAGGACAGATGGTGCGCCAGTATTTGTTTTTCGGTACTGCGCCGGGTAATGACCGTCTCTATGTTGCCCAGGAAAAGGCCGGACTCATTCGGGACATGCCCGCCTGAACTTCATGTCTTCTTCCATATGTTTTCGTCTCACCACATTAATACTAACCGATGTATCTTACTCCCTCACATCGATAACAACAAGCGTTCATTCTCCAGCATACATTGTCCTAGTAGACTAAGGCTGCTCTGAACTGGTCATGAGCTTATTAAGAAGGCTTTCATCACCAGCAGGCTGTTCTCCATCGAGACGACACTTGTCATAAAGGACCGAACACACCACCCCGACAAGCCCAGCCAAGCGCTTTCCGCGACATGGATATGTACCGGTGACACCGACACATACTTTTCGAACATCAAAATACAGGCCCCAGACGTGCTAGAACTCCACGTTGATGAACTCATAACGTCTAGCGAAATCTTCCATCTGAACTGGGAGTTGGGGCAGCCACCGACTTCCGGATATAGAGCACAATATCCGAGAACATCTCCTCATCAGGGCCGAACTCATGCAGCTCATAACCCTCCATCATTGCTCTGACTCGCGAAGAGTCAGGATCGGTTCTGATGAGGATATTAGCAGACTGAACAGGAGAGAGTAGAAGATGACATGATACTCACAACCCTTGCTCAAGTCCATCGTAAAACTCGACTCGACACCAAATAATCACGGCAGGACGGGAAATATCTGCAATAATCTCCTTAGAAGGCACATTCGATGCTACCGAAAGCACGATCGAGTGCTCGTCCACCTCGAGCCAGCCACGCGGATCTTCAATCACCTCGATGCCGACCTCGTCCAGAATCTTCTTGTCTACCTCGGTGTAAGCTGGTTCCTGTGAATAACATAAGACTTTCTCTTTATGGTCTCTTTCTTTCATCCATTCTATGATGGTAACGAGAAGCGCATGCTGAGATGCAGATCGCCACCCACTCCTCATATACAGACTGCCATCATCCTCGAAATATTGGCCGGACATCGTGCCAAAAGCAAATGCAATCACCTTGTCAATTTCATGATTCTTTGCAGAAGATGACAGAATTGTCTTGAGCTTTTCGCACGCTGGACTCTCTTTCCATTCTTGGGACTTGTCTTGGAAGGTCTTCGTGACCACTCCAAGGTCCAGGGGGCCACGCCGTGGGATGATTGACTCAGTCTTGCTATCCCATTCGTGTGTCCGATGCATGGGCTTGATTGCACAGGGCTCCCAATGCTCGAACGGGTAATCATTCCATTTAATCTCCCTTCTGAGACATGCTCGACACTGATAGGAGAGGACCAGTTCCTTGCTGAATGGTATCAGTTCTCTCCGTAGCACAGATGTAGCTATCAACGGTCGTGTACTCACCACACATATTCCATTTCCGTATCGTCAACCCGCCATTGCCTAACCTTTCCCTTCTCCACCTCGCATTCAACAACCGCGCCGGTTATGTCTTTCGTAAGTATTTTGTCGCCTAGGGCTGGGTCTTGCTTGATCTGATCCCACATATCTTGGATTAAACCCTTGGTGAAAAAGGGCACTCCGGATTCGTAGAGTCCGTCGATGATTTCCCTCGCCTCCTCCAGGGTTGGGGCCTCTCCAGGTTCAGCCAAGCGACAACTTGTGTATCTGTAGTCAAGGTCTAACCGCGAGACTCTTCCTGCCACGGGCTCTGAATTGGTTATGTCGCCCATGTTCGCGATGTAGCTATTTCGAGGTTGGAAAAGAAGTTAGTATTTTATTTTGGGGCAGTACTTGTAAAACGGCCTTTGCGGCTGGCGCCTACGCCAGCGCATCCATCACACTCCTACATATCACATGTGCGGGGCATGTCCACTTTACCAACCACATTTATTAGGGGCTGTGTATCATCAGTTACTTCTAGGTATCTGATGATTACCGGGACATTAACGCTCAGCAGAAACGAGTGAAGCCAAGTCCTTAGGAAGCCCTGATATCGAGTCAGATGATAAATCATCTAATATCGAGGACGATAGCTATACAGATGGAACTAAAGGAAAGATAGCAAGGATGACTGTTTCGTATAGTAAATTGGATCTCAACGAGACAGAGTTCTAGTGTTACAAGTTCTATTCTACTCTTACAATAATCGCCTCTCACTCTGAAACGGCCCTTGAACAGTGATCGTTTCCACGGCAGTCAACCAAGTCACTCATTCGGAATCATTGACCGATTGACCTGACGCCCCATCCATATATCCGACATATACGGAAAATTTCAGTGTCGATTTAATTATTAGTATTAGCCACCTCCAATGATCCCTTTGAGCAATTCCCTTTCGGAATCCTGCTCAATCATCTCGCGGAACATGCCATTGTTCCGGCCGAGGAGTTCCTGGGGACTTCCGAATTCGGCAACTTGGCCGGCGTCTAGAACGAGAATCCGGTCAAAGTCAACCACCGTGCTCAGTCGATGGGCAACGACCACCAGCGTGGTCTCTCCCCGTCGAAAGGGAGACCGCATAGATGTCTGGATGAGCTCATCTGTGCTCTTATCCACCGCCGATGTCGCCTCATCCAAGACCAAAATTTTGGGCTGTGGCCGATCTTGTCATCGAATCGAACTTTCCTGAGTGAGTAAACCCAGCTTAGGTACCATTACCTCTAAGGGGTAAAATTAACATGATGAGAAATGGTTAGTATTCGCACTTGTACAACGGTCAACGCCCATGGAGAATGGGGGCTCTTTTTCCTCCACCGCGAGCGTGGCTTGACCCGCTTCTACGTCCAGTTAAATCGAGGTGACGAAGCGGAAGTCCCTAAGGAATCAATCACCCTGAAATTGATCGTTCAAGGGTTGCAACACCTACTGAGACCGTACACAGTGAGTACATGGGCGAATGGGGTTGCGCTTACATCGCTAATGAGTGCCCTAGATAACGGTGAAGCATTGCGAGTGGTAAGCCAACGTTTTCAAGGATTATTTCACTAAATATATATGCTTACTATCACTCTCCACCAAGGTGGTCTAGCTACAGAATTGGCCACTACCTGAGCAATGGTATGAGCAAGAACAATCGTGTATTCCATGTTGGGGACGCTGTACACAACCACTCTCCCCTTGTCGGTCTAGGAATGAACATTAACATGCAGTAAGACCCGCCATCTCAATTTTGGAAAAAGAGAACGGATGGGGGAGTGTTCCATACTGATGGTTGCAAATCAGGGACTCGCATAATCTCGGTTGGAAGCTTGCTGGTGTTGTGAAGAAAGAACTAGACCCGAGAATCTTATCAACCTTCGAAACTGAACGACGTCCGGTTGCCGAAACTCTCATTAGTACCGATCGTTTCCACTTGGAACTTGTTGACACCATGTCGACGACAGGCTCGGAGGAAGCCTGGATGCAGGAACGCAGTCTCGAGCCCGAGCCGTTTCTGCAAGGCTTTGGCGCCCACTACCAAGACTCCTTCCTCACTGGCGCTCCGCATAAGAAGCAAAAGAAACTGGATATTGTGATGCCCGGAAAACGCTTCCCTGAACTGGTTGTGTCCGATCATCTCACTAGCAAGCCTTTCTCCATACGCTCTCTTTTCCAAGCAGACGGCAGATTTCATATTGTCGTTTTTGCGGGGGACATAGCACAGCCAAAGGAACTGGAGAGGTTTGTTTCGTTTATAACCGTGCTGCGGAGGAAGAAGCAAGTGCAGCCTTTTTCATCTCCGGTGTCCTTGCGATCCACCGCGCCAGCAAGTCAGTAGCAGTGCACGCAAACCTCACCGGAATGCTTTATCCATCCAGTCAGACAAATACGCACCCTTCCGGCTTCATTTCAGCGACCTCGTAAGACGTATCCATATCACAGTAAACCCAGCTGTTGCTTGATGAGATTTTGTAGCCTAGGCATTCTCACTCGGGTCACAGGCACAACCGCTCAAGGCTCTCGGTGCAATAAGACTTTGCATTTGTGTTTTACTGCAATTACGGAATAAGCAAGATGCGTCATATAGCCGCGTAACAAGCATATAATGAATTCCGTCAGTTGTAAGGCTATAGCTTGGGCACCCGTAGAATTAACCTCTTCATTCTATATAATCCAGGCTATTAAGTTCTGTTTTAGAAGCTATCAGCGGTTTCGGTAGCTGTATTTAGGGGGATACTGGCTCTGACTGAAAAACATCAAATATTTGAATTACATGATCGTTGCGAATCGGGTTTATTTTCTTGGTTAAAGTGCGCGTGAAGCAACATTGTGCCAATATATGCGCAGGCGATTCACCAGTATCCTTTAGAATAATACCGTCTGATTTGCCAAACCTGCAATACATATCCGTGATATAGAAATCTCACCCAACACTCAACTTGCGATTTTCACCTTGATCGCTATAGCTTTATCGCCCTTGTGAACCGATTTCACGAACAATTTTACTATATGATACTCTCTAGTGAAATAGCGAGCACATACGACTATAGGGTGTGGAAAACAGGGCTTCCCGTCCGCTCAGCCGTACTTAAGCCACATATTCTGCACGGCCAATACTCAATGTGCCCTCAGCACCCAAGCGGCACTCTAGGGTGAGTGCGGGTGATATAGGTGAGAAGTCTTAAGACTGGGGTGAGAGAGGTGAGAACGGGGTGACAATTCTCACCCTTGAGGTGATAGGGGCCAACTCACTCCAACTAATGTTAGTCCTAAAAAAAATATAAATAGTCAAGCCCCGAGGCGCTTCTCTTACTCTACCATGATTTTCTTTGAATTTCTTTACCAGCTAAAATATGTTCTCCGAACAGAATATCCCGAAAGCACTCTAGGAGCGTCTCGCACGTGCAATATCACGTGGCTTCACACGTGACTATTAAGACGAGAAGGAAAAAGAGGGCAATACTATATGCCACCCTAAGCTAGCGCCTACTACGCTAGAAAAATATAACCGTATAGTTAACAATTAGGCACTATAAGCTTCGCTCAGATTTCACCGATTTTGGTTCCTAATTATTAGTAGATAGAGGATTTCCCGTAACGAGTCTATAGACCCCAATTTTCCTAACCTACCTATTCCGACTCCTGAACTTTTAAAACTTTTTATAGAGTTTTATATCAAATCGTGTAAAAAGGTTCCGTCTTAATAGTCAGCTTATAATCACTTCACTAGCTTTACGTCGAAGTGGGAGCGAGAAACTTCTTAATCCCTTCCTAAGGAAGTCAAGGACGACGTTCTTAATATAAGAGGTAACAATTATCCTTTTAGGAGCTCGCTACTAATAAAAACAAAAGTATATTAGAACCGAACTCACGGTAGAATATAAGCTCCCTACAAAGCCTAAAGAGCGGTTCCTGGTCAACGGAAAGGATATAGCTTACCTACTTCGACACCTGTTCGTAGATGACTATCACGATTATATACATAAGAGAGCACGCGTGCAGACCGCAAGTTCTCTTTCTTTATTTGCTAGCTCAGGTGTAAGAGCAGGGGCTATCGTCGAATCAAGTGCTTATCGCAAATCAAATAAATACTTATATTATAGGGTTTGTATCTTAACAATTACTAGACTGCGACATCGCCCGTCTATAGGCACCTAGGAGGTGCCTATCGCCCGTCCACGGTGGGCGGTGGGCTATTTGGATTTTCGAGTGCCTGTCTATAACGCTCACGGCCTATAGGCATGCCTATCGCGGGCATGCCTATTATACCCACTATTATATAAAGTCACCTAAAATAGACGTATAACTCGCTAACTTTATAGAATAAATAACCGTTATTTACACCT
>PKQL01000698.1:0-13858 GCA_002916455.1 Penicillium sp. CF05 | reverse complement strand
TTTTCATACGGATACATGGAATGATATAAAACCTTGGTTATATCTCTCATACTGAGGGTTCATTGCTGATCACAGCCTTTATTATAGTAACATGCACCAGGACTAGTTCATCAAGATAGTTGGCCACTGTTCCTTCGACACCGCAATGTAGCGCTCCAGCCGATGAAATACTGCTAAATTGTACGCTCTGTTCGCCGGTATCTCAGCTTCCTGGCGGTACAGACACGATGCACGTAGTCCCACTTTCAGGATGACGACCGTGTGCTTTAAGGCCGGTACCGAAGCGATGCTGGCGTCACGCGGTCTGTGCTGGACTTTAACAGATCATTATGATTTCCTCTCTGGGCTCCAAACGCAAATCTCCATGATCCGCTGTCCCTTGAGCCGCCGCTGGGATTCCACTGGTCGATCCGTATTCAAGCGCAGTATTTCTGACCACTTAACGGATCATTTCACATCTACATATTGCTAGATGCACGTCAACAGCACTTTGTATTTTGTCATCAAGAGATTTTAACCAGTAAGTAGAGTTCATCTGAATACAGCTTACAGGAACCATTCCACTTCCAAATTGTACATTGCTTCAATCTGGTGAAGAACTTTCTGGGAGTGTTTCGGCAGCAACAGAAATCGGTCTTTCAGACCTTCGAGGCGCAGTCTTGGCAAAGAAGCTTGGTGCTCTTGACTGCGTTCGACGGCGTTCTGAATTTGGGAGTCTATCTTCCAAGAACTTTAATAGACGGCGAAGCTTCTGTACGCTCGAAAGTCCACCGATGCAGAGAGAGAATTCAATGGCGACACGGGTCATGTGGAGAAGAGATTCACGATCCTGTGAAAGACGGTGGACAGCAGCGTGGCGGATGCCAGAAACCAATCTTTGCCATTTTTGTATAGTAATAGCGGCTTGGCGRCAAGAGCTACACCGTATCTTGTCCCGATGTTCCACCAGGAATTTGAAAAGCTTGTGTAGCTCCAGTTCCTCTGGGCATGTCCATCCAACCATGAGAGACTCCTCCAAGAGCCATTTATGAACGAATTGAAATGCATCGAATTCGAGATGTCGCTGTATGGCTTGGAGAAATGGATTTTGTGCGCGGAAAGGGATATTTGTCATTGGAACTCCGAGAAGTGAGTATAGAACTTGTAAGACTGTTGTTCGAACCCGTCGATTAGTCGGCGCGCTCCTAAATTTGTAGCTTGAACTTACTGAAGATGGTATCGATCTTCCCCCGGCAACATTCAATCAATATCAATCGTTTTACCAATCTGAGAGCAGTGTGTTAGTAACAACCTCCAAATTGGGAAGACTGGTCGTGAGCTCTTGCCGCTTACTCACAAGCTGAGATAACCAAGAAGATCTGATCGAAGTGCCTCCGGCCATATACCGACTAACTGTGAGAGAAACAGTTGTAGTCTCGGGCTGGCCTTGTTTGTTGGTCGCTATATCATTCTGATTCCCCTGCATAGAGGCACTTGGATGCGATCGCACTTCACACGATTGGCCGCGGCGCGGAAAATTCTTGGCTGTCAAAGCTTGGTCTCGCGGCAGCTTTGGCACCTGTACATGGAATGTTCCTTGTCGCTGGCGCCAACTTTGGCACCTTGGTCTCTTGGATGGGAGAGCAACTGGAATATTAATCGGACTGGAGTTTGACAACTAAGTTTTCGTGTGTCTGTGTTATAAATTACAATTTAAATCCCGCACGGCAGCTTGTGGAACAAGTCAGACGACAAGATCAGTCTTTAGGCAATGAGTGACCAAAATGAAAGACCATATTGCAGAACATGCTGTTCAAAGATGCTCACTGTTGCAATCATGAAGAAAAGAGATATATTTCATTCCATCAAAGATCCTCGGCTTGCCTATTTTGTTTAGCTGACATCGTCTTGGAAAGAGACTCGCTTTCTCTTGCGTCGCTCAGACAGGGATGGCTGCTGAGCGATAACCATTTGTTTAACATCCTCCACCTCGCTCTTCAGAATTTCGATATCCCTAGCCAATCCTTTCTTGATTAGTCGTTTAGTAACCTTGCTTTCCGATTTTCTGCATCGTTCCATCTGCTCCTCTCTCTTGGATAAACTTTTGAAAGGCCCTGGCTTCACTTGCCCTGTATATCTAGACATGGTTGATTAGAAGTGGACAAAGGAAATACATAGTGTTCAAGTTATTTACTGACCGGTTGTTAGCAAGATTTGTAGGCTGGTACAGTCTGCATGGCGACGAATCGACCAGTTCCGTTTCTCGATCGGGTTTGCGTAGAGGCTTGCTGCCATGACGGCTTCCAAATTGATCATCCTTGCCAGGCAGTGCGCCTTCACACTCCGTTTGAGTTGACCCCGAGGATTCAGATTGACATTCAATCGCATCTTCATGGTGAGCGCTTTTTTCTGCTCTAGCTTCATCTTCAAGAGTTTTGGCGAGCATGGCAGAGTATTTGCCTGGCCAAAGGGTAGGGGCCTTGGTCACGCGGGTTGGCATTCCGAATGTGATATCGATTGAAAGAAATTTGAAATAATGGTTATATGTATGCTGTCAGAGAGTAAACTGGCAATAATTTGTAAAGGGGAAGGAGTAATACTTGAGTCGGGGGTCAAGGACAATGTGCAATTTATTGGCGGAAGGGTTAAAGATCCATGGAACTATATTTTTCGTGCTATGTATTCTTTCGCAAAAGGTTTTAAAAAAATTACTCACCGCAGAAATCAGAGATTCCTACGAAGGAGAGGGTGCTTCTTGGCGAAGGGCAAACCACGGGTACAATCGAGGTGTGACTTAGTTGACCAATTCTTTTAAACACTTTTTCAACTTTGTTTAAACATCTGAACGCCCATCAACGAGCTGGTGACCGTCACGAATATGTACGCAAGTGGTCTTTATGAAGAGACGAAGCTCAAGTGGCATGAAAGGCGCCAGATTTTCAGCCCAGAAAAATTAGGACTTGTCCTCACACTATGATGCATCCTAATGTGCCTCTCTAGTCTGCAGATTTCAATCTGCAGGCTTGGGATTCTCCGTGGCCACGGCTGTCGCTACAATGAGCCTAGCGATGTAAGATTTGCGCTCCTCGCAGGACAAGCTCTGCGTTATCAACTGTGTCTCGCAGGATGGGTCTGCGTCAACAATAATCCTCGCAGGGGGGGGTGCTGCGAAACCAAGGACTTCAGAGCTTCCGTGACCACGGCTGTCGCTGCCACGAGCCCAGCGATGTAAGACTTGCGCTACCTCACAGCCAATGAGCCCTGTGGTTGTAAAAGGTGCTCCCTCGCTGCCCTGAGCCCCGCGAGTGTAAAAAGGTGCTTCGCAGGACGAGCTCTGCGTCAACAAATGTGCTTCGTAGGGGATTGCTGCGTTAACAAGCCTTCTAGCGATGTGCAGGCACCTCTTCGCGGTGCTAGGGACCAGTATTCAAGTATTCAAGAGTACTCGAAGAAGCAAAGATCTGCGCAACATCATCAAACGTTGATGGTCGTTGATGAACGTTAATGAACGTTGACGAACGTTGATGAACGTTGAGGGTGTTGATGTGGTATACGGCCGGGCGGTGAAGGTGAGTGGTCAACGTCTCACGGCCTTAGCGCGAGCCCTTTCTTGCCATCTCACCCACATGACAGCAGATGTATCAATTTTGTTGTTGTTTCAATTCTGCGTTATTTCTTGTTCCCTGGTGGTCACTCAGTGAAGTTCGCATACAGCCTCCAATTCGATTGAGCTGGTCGAATGCAAACACCGGATTTCCCTCGGTCAGCTAAACCAGGCAATACGCTCAAGGTCAGGCCTACCAGGTGTAGAAGCCTTTGATGAGGAGCGCTCGAATACGATTTGTTGGCTCAACTTAGCGATAGACTGTTCCTTGCGTAATCAAAGTCATTACTTCAATCGGCGATTGAAGTCACTCAAACCTATTTTACTGTAGAATGCCTACATCCAGAACGGTCGCGATAGTCAAAGTGGATTCGCAACAAAGACAACCAATTTAGGCTTCTTTGGCTCAACAATATCCGATCGGCTCCTACATACGGGAGCCACCGCAACCTTGTGAGTAATCCCTGCCAGGAACTACGATTTATATTGCGAGCCCATATCCCATGAAGTAACCACACTGCACTCAAATTGGCGATAATTGCTTTTTGGGCGTAGTACCCGAGTCCATGCGATCAAACATGCTCTACTGCCGAGGGAACACGGTTGCAGCCGGATCGGGGTCTAGCAAGCGCCATCTTGACCAGATCTGGTAAAGACGACTCCGCCAACATTTACGACGGGCCTTCATGAGAATATATCCACGCAAGTGGTACTTTAGTTGACTTGGAATTGCAGTACGCATACACCTAACCCATTCCCCCGAAAGCAAACATGGCATGAGCGCCGATTAGGGGTAGGGATTTCAGTAAAGGTTGCACGAGATAGTCAAAGAGGTCGCATAGCAGGATGGCTCTGGGTGGTGTTACGGACATCGTTACCACCTTCACAAAGGATCTGTTTGGATAGTGATATGCCGAACGTCGTCCAGGACGCGGTGAGTTGGAAAATATATACTTGATGCTCAAGGACAGTCGACGTGGGGACGTAGAGAGCTCGGCTATCTCCCGGCAAGAGCTGCTTGCGCGCGATATGTTAGAATACGATTTCAGTGAGAAAATGATACACGCGCTCGGCTTGACTAACCTGCAGATGCAGTGACATCCAGGGGAACTGGCCTTTGCACATGTTGCTCGGGCTTGAATAGAAAAAGCGTGCTGAGGCATCAAATCTACCAACATGTGTCCAAAGACACCAGAACATTTCTGACAGCGCCCTTGATGCAGCGTGTATGTCCGATTGGTTCGTTTTCGCTCGTTCCTTTCCACCTGCTCGAATACGTCGAACAGCCGAGCAACGCGGAGTAGGATAAGGTAGGAAAGGTAGGACAGTATCAGTCGGAGATCCTTAGCTCGTAGCCCTTAGTTAGCTCGGCTGAGACTAGGGACCAGCCCGCCCGTCTCTTTTTCTCGGTCCGTAGCTGATATGGCCAATGTTACTCTGTATGCTCGGAATGACGGGGCCTTTGCCTCACCTTCTCCTTGCACGCAGACCTGGACTAAAGATCTGGCCGTCTGCGAGGTTCTAGCATTTTTCGGTATCTGTCGGATTTCCAGGCTTAGAAAGACGCCAGATGCCATCCGAGGACAACGTGGGGTCAGCCATGAAACACCGGGAGCCCAAGCCACAAGCAGTCTATCCTTTGGGATGTTCGAATGCCGAGAGACGCAGTGGTATGTGCTCATCGGAGTTCGGGTCTTGTATCGGGTAGACACATCAACGCATGGCCTGATGTACAGAATCAGCGAGGAGAGAAATGGCAAGGTTGACGATGTGAAATATGAGGGGACCTTCTGTTGTACGATCTGAGTTAGCAAGGCTTGAACCAGTTGGAAGAGTTGTTATAGCTTACCTGTTCATAAGGTTCGCAAAGTGTACACTTGAGATGAGACGGTCAATTAGCTTCGTGATCATATCAGCTTACCGACGATTACTTACAATTCTCTTCAACAATGCAGTCACCATTTATGCCGTGTTGAATTCAGGTTCGTCGCACTCTCTCTGGCTGCCGCTTCAAAAAGGCCGCGCTGGGTTCACCGAGCAATTTCCTGAGACGGCGAAGGCGCGTGGCAAACCACCTGTGACAGGAAATTGTACAGCCGTAATGGGAGAAGACCCCGCGATGCGGACGGCCAGAGGTTCATACACTCCGCCGGTTCATGGTGTGAAGGCGGAGAGGTCGAGGGCGGAAGACGCGTTGGAGCACGCGTCGTAGTACCAGCTTGGTCTTATCTCCGATCCGGCGATAGGACTCCCCACAAGTATGTTTCACGGGTGGCGATGGGCTGCTCCTCTGTAAAATGGCATGAAACTCAGTAATGATGTTCGCGTTTGCACAAATAACTGGATATAGCGCAGCAGAGGGCGCGATAAAATCACTCACATTACCAAGAAGAATGGACGTCTCAAGCTTCTATGCAGCGAAGCTCGCAATCGGATGTCCGTACCTGTTTTAGCCCGCTCCTTTCATTTATATACCTCACCTAAGGTATGCTGTGTGGTTTGAAGCGACGGGGCCAGGAATAGTGTGTAAGCCATGGCTTTGCGCGGAGCACTGAATCGGATGCTTAATCCTCAAGGGTCACTGTCGTTCATTAGCTTGTAGATCGGAGAGACATTTCAGGACTCACCTGTTCTGGTGGACCAGGGACGAAGAGACAGCAAGAGCTGTGGTCCTTGCACTCGTGCATTTTAGTCGAATGTCCTCGGTTCTATTGGAATCGCATCGTATTCAGGATCAGTAGAATTCAGACATGTCATGCTAAGTTTACATACCTGCGACGCGGATATTCGCGCTTTCTCTTGGGAATACACACAGGGGCTGTACAGTAGATCAGCTCAGTCGGCTGCTGTGGCGGAGGCATCTTCACATAGACACCTTGACCAGCTAATCCAAAACTCGTATCTCTAATCGGCTGGTGTGAATGGCAGTGCATCTGGCGGGAATCATACCTGTATCTCTCACAGGCACTGTCTGGCTTGCTAATCCACGATGTATTCTATAAATGTCAGTACAGTGGGAGTTTCAGTACTAGATCAATGGGGAAGAACTTATCAAGTGGCTCAGACACAAGCCTGCTCGATTTTGCAGAGTCAAGTTAATAAAATGTAGAGCAAATTGCCGGGGGTAGAGGACGTATTTATAGGCTTCTCGGCTCCTTCTGTTGCGTAAGTGCTCTGCTTGGTAGAACGCGTTGAGGACACCTCTCTTGTTTGAGACCTGTTGAAACCCGTGGCTTCTCTTTACAGCGTCTATTTGCACAGTTTGATGCCTTTAGATGCTCAGCGAGAGAGACGAGCAAGAGTCGTGTTGAAATGGGATGCTGAGTAGGCCAAGAAACGTTGGCTCACTGCTAAATCCTTCACGGCCCTCTTAAATTGAGGCACTGCGTACTATTCAATCCGCAATGACAGGCTCATATTTCTTGTTCTGATACCTCACCTGTGAGTGACTCAACGTTGAATCACCGAAAAGCGCCTACAATTTCATACTCGAAATCATGGACTTTTTTTCCTAGCCTCGCTTTAGTGTGGTGTTGGTTGTGTTGAGCTGTGCGTCTGTCCGACCAGACTGCGGAAAGCGAGGTCACAATAGGATGTGCTCGACCCGTCAACCCGTTGAAGCTTAGCCCAACGTTGTCAACACTCAATTTTCGAACTTGTGACCATTAAAATACATTAAATAAAAAAAATTGTTTTTTCTTCTGATTTTCTTTGTTTAATGACGATAAGTTCTACTATATTCCATTGTCAGATTTCTGAGGCGTTCAACGAAAGGGAAAGAGGGGTCTGATTGAAATATATATCCTCAACAAGCGTTCATCTCTGGCCCTCAACATCGTGAGGCTTGATCAGTTTCCCCGACCAACTATCCCTATTGTTGAATACACTGTCAGCAGTCCGCTGAAAAGTAAAAAACTCCAGTCAGAATTTGACTGCTTCGATTGACCGTTGTGGTGATTGTAAAACCCAGCCCAAGAACACCTGCGTCTGCATAGTCCATAAGAGACAGTAAGGATCGATGGAGATTGTATTAACCAAACCCGTAACTTTCTCCTACGGAAAAAATGGATGCCCCGAAAACCTCGCAACACCAAGAAAAAGAAGGATATCAGCAGCCCAGTGAATTGCCCATCCTTGGTGAGAAAGACAAATCACAGGAAACTTCCGACCATGTCTCATTGGTAAGTGAAACGATTCGGCTTCAAACGCTTTTGCTGACCATTGCAGCCCTCCCCTTCGCAACAGGAAGCAGAAACAAGACACACCCTGGCGACCGAGCCGTTTCAACCCATCTTGCAGGTTCTAGCAGGCCTCGAGCGCGACGATCCCAAGTTCGCGTTTCCAGCAGCTCGACTTGTTGGACTCTATCGACGCCTATGGGAGTCTTGCCTGTCCAAGCACATCGATGGCCAGAAGCTAGAGCAGGACAACCTTGTTTTGAAGGAGGCTGGTACGCACCTGAGAAAAGAGAGAGATGGTCTTCAGGTTCGCCACGACAAACAGCTATCCCGGCTGCGCTTTTTTGAGCAGGCACTGAATTCGTCTCGGGAACGACTGACTAGCGTACTTGATGACTGGAACCACCCTTCGAGACCCAATTTGGCAGGGTTCTTGGATAACGCAAGAGGAGAGTGAGGGATCGGCTATTTGAGGCGATGTGCCCTATTTCGGCATAGAAATACTATAGTTGACTTTACGAATCAAGTAGAACTACTGCTCGGAAAGCATCTTCTATTTCTAAGTATTTGCAAAATTTAGTGCATGGAATAGCCTCCCATTCAATCTATGCTCACTGGAAAATATTGAATAACAACGCAATTTATGGACCAATCTCACTTGTAGTTACCCAGTATGTTATGCACAAAAAACCTCGGATCAAGGGAAACCGTCGTGGGTAGCGCAACTAGCGAAGGAAGTGTCAAGTGAGTGGGATGTGGTAGGGGTTCCATGCGAGGCCAAAGGGACAGACGGAAGCTAGCGCCTGTTGCGCCAAATTCATGCCAAAAGATCGTATCTAGCAACTGTCCGCGTACCAGACAGAGATTGCACGTGGCCGTCTCAACCCGGGGCAGGAAGAACAGATGCTCTCCTATACTCTCGCCAGATTTCCGGTCAAATCGTACTAGTCGGAACTCTACCCAGTGCACTTCTTTAGGGAAAGCGAAAGCTGACATGTAGAGGAACAAGTCGCTAGCCTGAGTAGAGATGGACAGAGGGTCTGGACCAGTCCACTTGAAGGCTGACAGCTTGTCGCAAGTGGGATGGAAAAGGCATTCGATCAAGGAAGACCCTGAAGTCTCATATCCTACAGGCTCACCCGCATCCGAGAGAATCTGCCGAGAATATTTGGAGTCGGTGGCGAGACAGGGAGGTGGTGTCGGTATGCCAGAGCACTCATGCCAGATGGCGTGAAGGTCGAGATCCAAGTCACGGTCTGCCAATATTAGCACAAAACAACATTGAAACAACGGGTACAGACCATTCTTGTTTGATTCGTGCATTTTGGTTCAAGAATCGCCGTCGAAGGCTGGTGGTGAATTACAAAATGTAGAAAGTAGCAATTCGACGAGGGTTGGGAGGAACAGAATGCCGCAGGCTGAGCAAGACTTTTATTTATCTTATAACGCTAGTTCAGGCTTTATGGCCAGATGCTAAGTTCTCGAAAACCAAACGTTTGGTATATCAACAGCCGTGAAACGTTGGCGCCCCGTCACCAAACCCAACGGAAATTCACCGGCGGTTGTATGGGCCTCTAAAAAGAAAGATGATCTTTGGGACAAAAGGCAGTATGTAGATAGCAGAACTATTCAGGTGTCGTTATCGCCCATGAGCGCTCGACAACGCGGAGACCTCATCACGGCCCATTAACATGGAAGGCTTTGGGATCGCTTGCTTGCAAGGCTGAAACGACGCCGTTACAAAGTGCTCGAACTGCTTGCTTTCGATCCCACAGTATCAATGCTTGCTCATTGCAGAGCTGTAGCAGGATGTCGCTGTCGCTTGCTAGCCACTCATTTGACTGTTGAAGCTGTCCCTGCTCTTCCTCGAGTCGTATCTCCTCGGCAGATTTGAGAACGTAGCATTCCCACAGGCAAAAGTACAGGTCGAGCAGTTTGAGGGCTGGTGTAGCCAGGGCGTCGTTGTAGTGTAGAAGTTTCATGAACTCTGCCGTAAGGGCACCGGGTGTGCGCACTGGAACCTATGCAGTGTTAGTGATCTTGTTCGTTTGCTATCGAAGAGGGTATGACCGACCTCGGGTTCAATGATTGTGCCGTTTGAAGATTGCTGTGGATGGCTTTGCAACTCATTCTCATCTTCTGGGTCGTGGGAAACCCGGCACTGTCTCTTAGCTGGCCGGCCACATGGGCAAGGCGAAGTGGGATGGTCCATCGTGGCCTTTAGAATGAAATGTAAGAGACATTGTACAAAAGAGTCTTTTATAGCCCGGCAGTGACACTGAGGCTGTTGTGATTGCCACCCATGACCGTCCCGACCTGAGTTCGACCGCCTTCAAAAGAGTCACTGAACGGTTACCTCAACGGTTACCTCAACTGTTGACGCTCGACCTCACCTGCTGCTCACCCCGAGTTACTCAATTTAATGTGAGAATGGGCAACAGACGAAGCCTTGAGATAAGACTTGTACAAAATACCTCCTAATGGTAGTTTGCAAGTGTATCTTTGATGCATTGAATGCTATACAATAAGTAGAAATTGTTGAAGCTTTTCTGTGACGTTATTGTGACTGGAACCTATTCGAAGCGTGGAGGTGGAGATAATTGATTCCGAGTGTTGATATCAAGTGACGCTGAAAACAGCCATCTCGCATTGCATCACGAAAGCGACCTGAGGTAGAAGTCGCTAGCTTTACAGACCACCAATCTTCCTCCTCTGAGACCGCCTCAACAATGTTTGACGAGTGTTGTCGGCTTCCATTCTGCTTCCAATGGCCCTCTGGATGTAGTGGTCTCTTGCTAGATCTAGCGATCTCTTCAAACTGAAGTATTTGAGTCTGGGATTTGCCACAAGTGCATCAACAACCGAGACATGTCCACCCTTGACTGCCAACATCAATGGATCCTCAAACCATTCATTCCGGAGGTTGACATCAATTTGGCCATGGCGTAATAGTGTCTGGACCATCTCCAAGTCACCACCACGGGCAGCAATGCAGAGTGCAGTGTCGTGAGATGCGATCGTGCTTTCATTGATGTGCAGACGTGCGCCTTGTTGCACTAAAAGTCTTACCACATCGAGATGGCCATGTGCAACCGCTCGACAAATGGGCGGATCTACTAAATCCCTTCCATTGATCTCCACGCCATCCATACCCAACAGACAAGCAACCGTGTTCATGCGTCCGTGATATGCGGCAACGGAAATTGGAGAGTGGCCTGCAACGCAGAGTTTTGGATCAATCCCTGGCACTTCGAGGAGCCGTCGTAGGATCACGGTATCCAGTCTGGTCGCGGCGTGGTGTAGAGATGTGGACGGCGGCTCGAATCTCCCAYGGCCTCCAACAAAATTAACGTTAATGTCTTTCTCGGCCAACAGCCTTTCGGTTATCTCGTCGCATGACGAGTAAGTAGACATCCAAAGTGGCGTATTTCCATCTTTGTCTGTGCAGTTCACGTTGACACGGGGGTGACTTAGGAGCAAATTGAYCATTTCCAGGCGTTTGCTTTGAATGGCGAGATGGAGCGGCGTGTAGCCTTTCCGGTTCTGGATGTCCACATTCAGACCCTTTTGTCCGAGGAGCCGTTTGACAGCATCTACCGACCCATAGGATACTGCTTGGTGAAGAGGTAGCTCAGCATCCTGTGATGATTGAGTACCAAGAAATACCTCGGACTTCGGATCGTTTGAAAAAATCATTTCCATCATGGGCCTGTTGAAGCGACGTGCCCAGTCCCATGGCGAGTGGCCTGAGTCATCCTGTAGATCAGGGTCGCTGCCACTAGAAAGTAGCAGATGCACGAACCCTATTCTGCCTGCGAATACTGCTAGGTGGAGTGCCGTTCGGCCGTGTTTGTGCTTGGCGTCCACTCTGACGTTAGGTTGTTCTAGAACGCTCTTGACGGTGGAGAAATTTCCATAGTGGATGGCATACGACAGGGCGCTGTGGCGTGCTTGATTTTGGATGTTGATATCTAACTCTCGACGATTCAGCAAGAGCTCACGCACAGCAGTGAAAGAATATTTGAGCGCCCTCATTAGAGGAGTTTTGCCTCGGTAAAATGCATTGATGTTGGCGTTGTACTGAAGTAAAGCCTCTGCAAGACCAACATTGTCGGTTTTGGCGGCCAGGTTCAGCAAATTGCTGTTCTGAAATTCGATGTTGTATTTCCATATTCCGGGCTGTAGTTTTAAGTAAAGGGTTGTGCATGATCCTGCGAGGGCAAATATCGCACTGCCGTCCAAATGCGACACAATCCACAGCAAAAGCTTGTTGGGGAGGTCTCTGATATTTGGCTGTGATTTGTTAGCTTATCGGTAACTTCAGCAACAAAGACTTGCTACAGACCATGGTTAGACAGCGGTGGAGCTAGGTGGTAATCACAATGTAGATGAAGGTGAGGTGTGAAAGTTGGACGTGCGGAGGCCTTTATATAGTCGCCTCAGCTAAATTCTGTGGCCAGCTAGGAGCGTAGCCTACCACACGGCAGCATCAAAGCTTGACAACAATGTTTAGGCGGGATTAGAGAATCTCTGGAGTCTAGCTCCTGGGAACGCCAAATCTGTTCCTGGTAGTGTGTCAATGGCCCCCGGAGACTGAATCTATCTCCACGTACCCACATCTTGCATCTAGCGCCATAAGAATAAATCACAACCTATCATGCATTTCGAAATTCCATACGCAACCCAGATTTAACCCAGCATTTGTCGACTTTGCTGCCTACCGCAGTAGCCAATCTGTTTGTCAATGCATGGTCACCGCGATCTACAGCCACAAGTGCAGCTGATTTGGGCAGCAGTGATCTGGAGTTCAATCCCTTCTCGCAGGCCACTGATCGGCCTATACCTGTGCATAATGCATCCGAATACATTCTTCGACGTATCGAGTGTTTCAAGGAAGGCGTCCTATGCCAGCAGCCACGCAGCCACGTAGGTAAGGAGATCATGGCGATGGCATATAAAGCTGGCGAGGGAACGCTGCAGAGATTGTCCAACACCAATTCCCATCCGAAGCATTTTCTGCCTTTGTCCACCACCTCAATGTCCACCATGCTGCCTTGGAATCCGTTTCTTGTTTGTGAGATAGAAGTCAGCCCCAATGGCGGTCCTGGCTTCTGTTGCGGGATGACGAAAAAAGGCGCTCCATGCAAAAACTCGATCAAACTTGAAGACACCAAGACAGGCCATCAAAAGCTGAACACTGTCGCCAGAGAGCCGTTTGACCTGTCAAATTTGCAATCGAAGCTCTGTGCTATTGCCAAAGTATTCCTCTGTGCAAGGTGGCATAGGCAACGACAGGCCGATGGGGTTGGCCAGCAGTGGTATGAAGCAGCTGTCCGCAACCAGGCGCGAGTGCCACATGACTCTAGAGTTGCATCTCCATCCATTGTGCATCCGAGCCAGCGTCAGACATCGCCAGCCTCCAGGCGACGCCCTGCATCAGACAACACTGACCGTTCACCAACTCACGGGCTCAGACAAGACCCGCCGGTGCCCCTCTCAACCAGCTCCGAGCCGGTGCAATCAATCAATCCCTTTGTCACTGCCGAAATGCTGCGGACCAACAGTGTTCCATGGCACGTTTCGCCGGCTCGACCAGCTATCCTGACGTCGGTCACTAATATCTGGGCGGGTGTCCAAGACTTGACGCTCCGGAGTCTCAGCTTGAGTGAAGAGCTCGAAAACATCCACTGTGTGTTTTGTTTGGCCGAAGATGAGGAACAAGCCCACGAGTGCGTGATCCTGCGCTGCGACCAGTGCCGAGCGCTTTCCCATCTGTCCTGCGCGGAAGAGTGGTTGAAAAACCGACGTACAGGATTTGGCGTGTCATGCTGCGCGTGGTAAGTATGGATGATCTCAATTCTGTAATGCCGGGATGCTGATGAATGCAGCCGAAACGAAGGAACTCTAGACGCATTGATTCGTCCACTCCGAGTCCCCTTGGCAGATACCGAAACAAACTCTGTCCACTCGGCAAGCGAATCATCAACCGATAGAGAGCCTGTCATCGTCAGGAGTCCAGCACGAAACGACCCGAGTCAGAGTCAACCGCGTCGGGGGTCAGTGGAATCCCTAGGGGGTCAGTGGAATCCCTAGGGGT
>PKQL01000697.1:0-13874 GCA_002916455.1 Penicillium sp. CF05 | reverse complement strand
TTTCTATATTTTTTTCTTTTTGCTTTTTTTTGTGGGATTCTGGACTCTGATTTGTTCATGACTGGGAGATTTGGAAGCCTGTGATCCAATTGATTTTCTGAATTTTTTTTTTTTCTGAATTTGATTCTTTTTCTTCTTCCTTTTCCCCCCAAATATATTGATAAATTCGTTTAGATTTCAATCTCGGAATATCTACAATCGGGGCGCCGTTATTCAGAAAAGAGAGCTTAAGGTTTTTGTCTGGAACCGTGCTCGGTTGGCTCTTTCCGCTTGCAAACTGACGACACCACTCCGTTTTCGTCACGTTCGACACATCCATCTCTCTCACTCTCTATCTCATACAGCTTCGTCCTTCATTTGTCTTTCTTTTCCATGGTTCAACTCTGAGGAAACAGAAAAAAAAAAAAAAAAACTCATTACCCCACTACAGCTGCCACCCCTCACGACATCGTGACTCGTCCAGGGTTCTCTTCACAGCCTGTCCTTATCTTCTTCTGACCACTGGATTTCTTTCGGTCCAAAGACCCGTTCCTTCCTTTCATTTTCCACTTTACTTTGTAAACCACAGATCACTTCTACCTGGTCTCTGTATTCCCGAGGATCGACTCTTCGTATCTGCTGGTTCACTACCTGTCAAAAGCAACCTCAAAAATTTGGGGGTTCTCTCCACCTTTCCTTGTTTGTCTGTGACTCGTCTTGATGAGTGCGACATTCTCCGACGCCTCTCTCTCGCGCGAAGCTCAGGGGTGAGTCGTTCTTCCCGTGTCTACTTTGACAGGGTCGCAACTCTTACGCGGTCGTCCAGGGAATCCCACTGACAATGTTGAACCACACCAGTTCTGACTTTGACTTGATCATTCGCCAGCAGCCCAATAGGGCCCGCGTGGCGGGGGGCAAGGAAAAAGGTACGTGGAAGCTTCCTCTTGCCCTCTCTCTCTCTCTCTCTCTCTCTTTCTCTCTCTCTTTTGTTCCTAGCTAGTCCCTGTGAAGCGGGGAGGCGCGGAACTGACAGAAAAGGAACCGGATCTAATGGCGCCTGCAGAGCGCAAACCTATCGATCCGCCCCCGATCGTCCAGCTCCGGGTGCGAGAAGAGGGCACCTACCTCGCACAGTAAGTGTGCATTTCACTGTGGCCTTGCGCGGGTAGCTGACTTTGGCGCAGACATTACCTGCAAAGCCCTTACTATTTCATGTGCTGCAGTTTGTACGATGCAACAGAAGAGCGTCCTGTGCCCGTCGCACCGTCAACTGCGTTAGCAGGAACCCTAGTTTCGTCCCTTCACCGGTTGAAGGACGTGGACAACAGCGGTTAGTTCTGGCTGGTCTTGGAGTCACGGGCCTTGTTCACTGACAGGATTTGTAGATGGAGGATTTTTCGTCTTTGGAGATCTCTCTGTGAAGATTGAGGGCGAGTTCCGCCTGAAGTTTACCTTGTTCGAGATGCGAAAGTAAGTACTACGGCCGGGAGCCTAGCCCAGATTCGATAGCTAACAAAGAGCCAACAGGGACCGTGTCTCCTATTTGAAGACCGTTATTTCAGAGCGGTTCACAGGTATGAATCTGCGTGTGAAGAGTGCTGGCACAGTTGAGTCCTGACAATCTTGCAGTCTCCCCCCCTAAGAGCTTTCCCGGAATGATGGAGTCAACCCACCTTTCCCGATCATTTGCGGATCAAGGTGTGAAATTGCGCATTCGAAAGGAACCTCGGACCATGTTGTAAGCGCTATGGACCCATGGAAATGTGAAGGCGTGTAGTTAACAGCCGCAGGAAACGATCGACACGACCAGACGAGTTCCATCAACCAGTCCCCACTCGATCTCCGGAACGTCAGTCGGTGCAGATCCCTCCATCATCTAGCTATGGAGGCTATCCGCCGGCGGCCCGAGATTATGGGTACTACGGTCAGCAGCCGCCGGTCAAGCGTCATCGTACTTCGATAGACTATGGCAGACAGCAGGGCCTCTATGATGTGGATGGTCGAATGGCCCGTCAAATGGATCCATATGGCCAGCCAACTGCTGCTATGTACGCTGGTCAGCCAGCAACCTATCAAACGCCTGCCGCCATGCAGACTTACAACACAGGACAGGTGGTGCCTGATTACACGGCGGTTCGTACTCCTAACCCCACTTTGCAGATTTTGGGAGTTCTTTGAGCTGACCTCGGTGGATAGATGTACCCTGGCATGCAACCGTCAGCAGGCATGCAAGCATCAGCTCCCATGTCCCAGATCCCCGATCCTACCGGTCAAAGCCGATCCAGCCAGCAGCAGCAGGCCGCTGTGGGACAACTGATGGCGATGAACCAGCCTGGCACTCCTGTACGACACCCCTCTGCGAACCAGTGAGAGTGTGGAATAGAACACCTAGCTAAGGATTTTGGAACCGAGACAGACCCCGGATTCGACCGGAACCATGATGGCTCAAGGATATGCCCGTTCCGGATACCCTCCTAGCTCAACTATACTTCCTCCTCTCCAGCGGAATCGCGACTATCCCCAAGGAACTAATGGATCCACGCGAGCCTATTTCGACCAAACCCAGACGAATACCCCCATTCTTCCATCCCAAATGGTCAACGAAGGCGATCGATTTGGCTCCGTGACCGGCCCAACAACCTTTGATCACCCCGATTCCCCGAATGGAACGCCACAATGATTTGCTTGACGTCCTCGATGTTCTGGCTTTTATCTTTTCTTTTTCTTCTGTCTCGATAGACTGGGAGGAGTGTTTCATTATTCTTTTCTTTTTTTTTTTTTTATGCTTGATGCTTTAACTGGGTGGCTAAAGGGTTTCATTTTTTATAGGCGCTGGCGGATATAAAAGGGGGAGGTCTTTCTTTCATGGGATTGGGAGAAAAGTGAGATTATTCTTAAGCCCTTCTTGTATATACAGGCCCTTTTTTTTTGAAAGCAGTATCACTGGCTAATTGCAAGTGCTGCTTTTCTTCTCTTTTCTTTTTAATTGACGATGTATGAGGTGGAAATGCAATGGCTTAATATCTTCACGTACCTTCCTAACGTTGTTTGCTACCTTGATTTCCCTTCTTCAACTTCTCTCTCTTCTCTTCTCTTCTACTCTTTTTTTTGTTTTCCATCTTCTTTCCTCTATCAGTTTCGCTTTTCCATTTCCTCGTTCATCTCCATTCATCTCATGGAGCCCACCATGGAACCCACAATGAACCCTAATGACAGCCCTCTCAGCAACCTCGATTTGTGGTGCGACTGGAGCGGCATTCCAGAGGAACCGGTGTCTGTCACCATTGCCATGGAGGTAACACTGAAAGATCAGGCAATCCTCGAGTCTTTGCTTTATGCCTGTGTACTGACTGTCGTCTGAATTAAGCTACAAACCCCCGGTCATCCCAACCTCAATTTACCAATCCTAAATGTCCAGTCGCCGAACTTCGTCAAATGCCCTTCTTGGGTCATCCGGTTGAAGCCTGACTTCCACTATGATACCGACACTCCACCCGAGAAAGAAGCTTGGCGACCTGGCCAAGTATATGGTGATGAGACCGAGAGATACCCGGTCAATAATGACTCTGTTGCTGAGTCTGCGAGTGTTGTTGTTCATGATGGTTCACGGGGTGAAGATGCCCAGGATATCTTTCCTCGTACTGTGGATATCTCGGGGATGTACACCCAGGTTGATAGCTCGGGTAGCTCAACCTCTCCCGGCCCTCGCAAGAGCCAGGTTAACAGCCTGGGCAGCCCACACTCTCCAAACCCTCGTAAGAGATCTGCCAAGGCTGCTTCCCTGCCAGACTCAATCCCTCCTGACGATGAGTACCAAGGCACCCGACACAAACTTACGATGACCAAGATCGACCCGTTGGGACCGGAGCCTGTGTCCCAGGACAGCACCGCCACTGAGGAGATCGTCACACCCATTCACAGTCCTTCCACCAGTCTTGATGAAACCAGCGGGATGCCTGAGAACATACCGTTGCCTCAAAACTCGACCCCGAGCGTTACACCTACATCTGAGCGTCCCTCGCTCAACGGCAAGGCAGTGGCGGTTGACAATGTACTCAGACTCGACGAAACACCTTTGCACATTGCAGAAAATCCTAGCAAGATTGACTTGAGCGGTACTGAACCGCTCACCGAAGCGAACTTGCTCCAGCGGAATTATGATACGCTTTCGACTCGTGGGTGCAACGGAAGCTTTTCTGACACCGGAGACAGTGACAAAGAAAAGGAGAACCTGCTTCTTTCGCTTGAATCCATTGGATCGCCATCGTTTTTCTCGTGTCCTGGGTTTAACCTTCTGCCCCGGACGTCCGCAGAAATTGCCGAAGAGCACAAGCCCCGGCTCATCTTGCACAACGATATTCTTTACGTGCAGACCCCTTCCATTGTCTATTCCGCGACATACCAGATCGCAATTTCGCTCAAGGTCAGGTTGCAGAAAGGAAAATCAAAGGATTGGTTTGAGTTGGCTGTGGGTGGACTGCCTCGACTCGCCCAATTCGAGTCTGGTTATCTCTACTTCCGAACACCCCCGGGTCAGGGAATGGAGTTCGTGACTTCATCTTTCAAACGGCATACCCTTGTGGAAAGCTGTTTGATGGCCCAGTTTGATAGCGGAAAAAACCTCGTGATTGCGTTCCGTAAGTGTAATGCAAAATACTACGGACAACTCAAGGACTACAAAGTCAACACAGTCATACGGATGGAGGTGGCTGACAATCCATCGTCCTATCTGATCAAATATAATGCTGTTTGCTCCATTGATCTCATCAATCACAACTTCTGGGCCGAGAAGTGCAAATTCCTCCTTTTTGTGCATGGCGGCCCAGAGGGCGAGTTTGACGCTGTTTTCACTGCGAAGAAACCTCTCATAAATTCTATTCGGCTGGAATCAGATGACATTGGAATCTCACGCATCAATATCGTCAGCGTTCCACAAGCTCTGGACATGTTCATGGTGTCGTGGGAGGTCAATCTGCCACGAAGCAAGGCTGTCACCTGGCAGCCATGGATCAAAACCACGTTTTATAGTGAGGCCGAAACTATTCTCCAAGAAGATTACGCCATTTATGGCCCAAAGCATGAAATTGTACCTCCGAAGTATCTGAAAGCTGATACTAGGTGCCAGTTTTCATATGGTCAGCCAGGAGGTATCTGTGTTCGGGAGCTTAATTATTTTAAGCCCCAAATCACTCGACCTCCATACCTCCATGATGGTTTCGCCATTCACAAGCCTAATCTGACAGGGCCTCTATCTGGCAGAAGTCGAGCTTCCAAGTCTACGAGTACACAGACCATAGTTGCCGAGACTCCAGCTCCAGTCGCTGGGCCAAAGAAGCCACGCCATGTACGCGGACTATGCACCCTGTGGACCCTGACCAAGTTCTTTTTCTTCCTTTTCCATGTGCTTGGTTTCCTGTCATCTGTGCACATGATCTACTCGTCGTACTTGCTGCGCAACAGTGTGTTCTGCGAAGTCTATGTCTATGGCCCGGTGGACCACGCAGAAAATTTCACTACCGATGCTCAAGAGGCGGATACTGTCTTGGCGGAGTTTGATCTTCAACGTGAGCTGATTCAATCCGAATTTCAGCAGTATGTCAACACCACATCTGCCGACATCACCCCGATGCCCCTGAGAGACCGCATCGATTATCTTCTCGGATGGCGAGGACCAATTGCGCAGGAGTAAAGTCTTTCACGATGGACATGACTCAGTATCTTTTCAAAGGTTACGGGGAGTACCGGGACATGAATAAGAGACCGCAGTATCAACGCCAGACTTAGCAGATAGCAAACATGAATACAAGAGAAAATCTATTAAGCCAATACGTACTTATACTATCTACTATACAAGTATATCGATGTATCCCAGATTAACATACAAAAGTGGTCGTGCAGGTTTTCAGTTTCTGACCTAATCAAAAGTCATCTACGGAGTTGGACTTCAAGGTTGGTTTCTTCATATTCAAGCTATCTAACACCAAACTCAAGTCTCGCTCTTGACACCTACGATCATCATTTCTTCGACATCCTCACCAGCAAGCAAGCTCAGCCAGCTCAAACTCTCAATGAGTGAGTACACATTTGGAGCAAGTGCTCCGGCGAGGAAGTTATTAGCCTGAATGATGGCTCGGTCTCTTCAGGTTCACAAGATTTGGGAAGTGGCCAAGCTCATTCCCCACTTGGCAGTCCTCATTAATTTCATTGGCTCGGCACAGCACCTTTACTGCCTTGACCCGACTCATTCCTTTCCTTCCTTTCCTTCCTTTCCTGGCATCGGTAGATTACATTCGTACCATGTGGCGAATGTACAGCAAGAGTGCTCTGTTCCAAATGAAGAGCAATCATGGCCAAGTTCAGAATGTTGCGGATAATCCGGAGCCAATCAACAACGCCGCGATCGATGTACAGGCCCAGCCATGGTACATCTTTGACTACCAACAGGGATTGCTCTGGACCATCCACACTTAGTGTAAACGGTGGGCAGCTTACTTGCATGGGACCCACAAGGCTTCCTCATGGAGTTTCAGAGGCTCAACGTGACTACAAGCCGCGGCCATTTGGTTTGTGTATTCTATACAACCAATGAGGCATGAAGAATTCCTTGAATTCCACGCCAGCCCCGTTCATTGGAAGAATCTGTCACGGTCACGCACTTTCACGTGTTCCGGCTCTTTAGCTAGCTTTGACTAGGTAGCATAATACATCATCCTTACCATACCATAGCTTTCCTGTTCATCGGTGAAAATCAACCGCCTTGCCCAGTTCGTGAAATCGATTATGAGTCTGAGATTTTGATATCGGGAGTCCAACGTCCCAAGGAAGTGGACACCATATGCCACGCCGATGAACAATCTGAATCTGCTACCGATGCACAATTGAATCCTTAATAGGCCCATTAGAAAGCCTCTATTAGAATATCCATGAATACCTACAGACCGATGAGCCAAGTGTTCCCTGATCAGGTAGACCTCCATTGTCCATGGGTAGCGTATCCGTGGACATATTTAGGTATATATTTCTGACTGAACTCCTATCCGGCTTCAAAACCTCATGACTATATGCCTAAGGTTTTTGCATAACTCTGCTCCTAAGGAACAAGTTACCATCGTTACCGGAGGCCTATAAAACATCCACCCTAGCCTCCTCGTGCGTGTCTGAGCGAACTGAAAATACCACCATCACCTTTGGTTATCCTGAAGTAGAGGACCCCGACGTCTACGGTGCTATTATCGAGCCATGGCTGAACGGACTTATCGATGTCGTCCATATGAGGGCATGTTGACTCTCGCTTCGTGTCTCCTCACACTAACCGGTCCTGCTCCTACCCCAACACCATTGGGAGACCGCACCGACTGCCTTATAAGGATGTCGAGGACGAATTTTGCAGGAGTAAACCTTTGACGGAGAGGCGCTCAGTATCGTTACGAAGGAGAAGACCCGGACTTGAATGAGAAATTGCAGAAGGAGTAACTACCTCTACAGTTACTAGATAGCGAAAGTAAGAAGAAATAAATAGTTACTGAAGCCACTAGATATGCACTTTTATAATATCATTTAGTGTACATACAAACTATACCTACGTCCGATTCAAATAATATCCCAAAATCAACTCAACAGCCCACCTCAAAACAACATCCATCCCGGCATTCCCACAGCCCGGAGCAACCTCAACCCCAACATCCGTCCTAGCTCTAGTCCCATCCCCAACCCTCCGAACAAGATCATCCTCCGCCAGAGCACCATCCCCACCCTTCTTATCCTCATCTCCATCCTCAGCAATCAACAACCAAGCATGATCCGTCACATACCGCGGCCAAACAACATCATCCACATACCCAGGCGGATCGACCCAGAAATTCTGCGGTGGCCGATCATCCTCAGCATCAAGATCAACCTCCGTTGTCTTTCCATCCCCACCATCTCCCCCATCCGCAGAGCTCTGCACTGGCGGTTCCGGCGCCGGCCCAATAGTCACATACCCACTCCTCCCCTCCCGTCTAGCCTTAACAAGTTCATACGCCGCAGGCAGGAAGAGATGGAGATGTATAGCGTCGTGCACGGAACGGAGGACGTGTTCTTCCCCCCCGGATTCGGACGGAGGCGCAAATAGCAAAAACCCCTCTAGGAACGCAATAGTCGGGCTCTCGGTGCTTTTCCCTTCGTCCTGCAACCGAGATCTAACAATATCCCTCAGCTCCTGCAGGATCTCGTCTGACACGCCGGAATCGGTCGCGTCGTTTTGGTCTTCCTTGCTCTGTAGTCGTGGTGGAAGGGTCCCGTTTTCCCGTACGTAGTTCAGTGCTTGGGAGAGGAAGGGGATGTCGATTGCGGAGGCCGTGTCCCAGTCTTGGATTCTTTTGCCGGAGCGAGTTGTTGTGTAGGGGATCCTGGGGTTTGTTAGTGTGGGGTATGTTTGGGGTTGGTGCTGGTTGGGGTTGGGGGTTAATGTAGGATTGTTTCATTGGAGACAGGGTGGGTATATGATATGTATGGAGCTGAAGTAAATGTATACGCACTTATCGTCTGGGAAATAGAAGTCATCTTCGTGGATTATGAACGTGTTTAAACGGGAGTCCTTGGGCTTAAGATTCACTCCGTAGAATACACGCTGCAGTAACCGCGCGAGGGTCGTCTTGCCGCTGCTCGAGGGCCCGGATATCCCTATTACCACGGATTTCTCGTGAACTGGTTTCATTGTTTTTGTGGGTTGGATTGGAGAATTGAGTCCAAGTGAGGGGTGAGATATAAAAAAGGCTTATCTTCTTATCGGGTTGACCCCACACATGTCTGCATGCGGATATAAAAGTGGTTTTTACCTTATTACACCTCAAAAGACGGTTGAAAAGACATCCGAGAGTGACATCCAACCTTGGAAGGACGTACTTAATTACATACGACCTATTATTATGGCAAGAGTCAGATTATCAGTCTTACACCAAGGGCGTATGAGATTATGCTTATCTTCCTACTCCAAGTCACGGGTCTAATCAGGATACTCACCTATATTATTAGCAGTAACAGCTGCCTAGGTAGCTCCAATTTTGAGTAATCACATACGCCTTAATCCCTAGTCCTTCATCTTATGTTACCACATGTATCCTTGGTGTATGAATTAATTCTTTTTTATCTCGATTTGAATAAGCTAACATCTTCTATATGGGTATGGAGTATAACGCAGAAAATCTGACATGTCGCTAGAACGCAAAAGTGTGAATATGTATCATGGCCCGAACGGCCCGAACAACGAGACCCGCCTCTCAACACCGTCTTGGGGTAAATCTGCCCCAGAGCGCATCGGCACGTATTGCGCTGGACCGGATGTTCCAGACACTCCAACACTATCCCCAATAACCGTCACACGCTCTGCAAATCCAGCCCGCGGGGATGCAGACATAGGAGCCCCAGAACCAAAAGCCGAATTCAGCATGGGAACCGGCTGCAGCGGCACAGGAACCGCACCCACACCCATGACCTGGTCATGCTCCGCAAAGCCAATCCGAGGCCTCTTGGCCGGTGACCCCTGAAGACCAGTCGAATCGGAATCGGCATCTGACTCCAAGGTCCGCGGTATCCGCGCCGGTCTGGGCCGCGATGGCCCGCGCGCAGGGACCTCGTGATCAGGAATCGGCAATTTATGCCGATCGAATAGACCGAGCGGATGTGTCAGCGGAGCCATTCCGGCCGAAGCCTCGTCGGGCATGGGTAGGAATGGCTCATTTTGAATGATCTCGCTCATAGTCTTATCGTCCACCGGGTTCTTCCCTGCGTGCTTCGTCTCCTCGGCGGTCATGTTTTTACTGCGGTTGAGCATTCGATGTTCGAGGGTATCGCCTAAGACGAGGGTTTCGACATAGACTGGTCTTTTCTGCCCGATTCTGTGGGCTCGTTTGATGGCTTGGCTTTCCACGTTACGTTCCCAGATTGGGTTGACGATGTACATGCGTGAGGCTTCGGGGATGTGGAGACCATGTGAGGCTTCTTTGACGCTCATCAGTAGAACGCGGATTTCGTGGGTTTGGCGGAAGTCGCTCAGATTCTCGCTTTTGAGATTGGATCCCATGCTTGCGGTACTGGCGTATGTGCGGAATTTGACTGCTATTAAGTCCAGGCCTTGCTCGACCCAGGCAGCGACGTTGTCGTGTTCGTAGAAGATGATCATTTTGTCGGTTTTCTCGAACTTTAGAACTTGCTCCAACAAGTACCGAAGCTTGGCTGATGCTACTCCTTCCAGCTTCGTTTGTGTCAAGGGCGAAGTTTCTGGGAGAGTGCGGAAGATCCTCTTCTCGAAAGTTTGATTTTTCTTCTTCTTTTTCGAGTTCGATCTGTTTACTGGAGGATTCGTCGACTCGGTGGCACCACCGTGAGCGGAACTAGCTGTCCGGTTGTGTTTGGCTAGCTCCCGACGAACTTTGATACCCTCTCCTGCGAGACCTTCGGCAGGATCCGGCGTGCGGAGATGGTGCATCACGAATTCTTGCGCGCGACGGGCCTGGGTCATACCCATGAGCAGGGGCTCGTGGTCAGCGTCTGTGGAATCAATGGCCCACATATTGCGGGTATGCTCTGGGAAATGCCGAACAAAGACTCCAAGCTCATGCATCTTTTTGAATCCATTCCAGCCAGGGGAACTCATTGCTATTCGTGCGATCTGGATTCCTTGTTTTAATTGGTTAAAATCCGCTACTGTCACCTTGTCTTGGTTTTCCTCCAGATATTCCAGAGCAATGTCCACAGTGCTTTGGACATCGTCATCACCAGCCCACCAAAACCCAGCTAGACGTAAGTTTTGTATCAACTCAGTGAGCTTCTTCTTGTTCTTTTTGTTCGTCTCATCAAACATATAGTCAGGACCTTCACGCTCAGATGTAATAGCGTTGACTGCGAGAGTGAAGAGGAATATGTTGATGTACAGCCGGTCGTAGAAGGTCGGCTCAAGGTAGACCACCTTGTTATACAGTGGTGGAAGAGTGATCTCCTTTTTAACCGTTTCGTACCGGTGTCGCACAACAAGACTCTGGAGAGTCGCACGTAGTGATGGGGATTTTCGAGGCATTCCATCTTCACCCAGCGTTCTTGTATGGGTTTTCCAACAATCGTAGGAATTGTTAGACCAAGGCTTGAGATCCAAGAAATTACGGACCATGAAGCCCAATTTATCCAGGTTTCTGATTTCGTGTTCGACGGCATTTCCCGCCTTTTTGCGGGGTTGTAAGAAGGCATGTTCATCCGGTGACGATTCAGTATCATCTGTGTCCATTTCCTGTGAAGCGATGCTAAGTTCCACCCCATACAACTCTGAGAGAGGGGTTCCTGAAATCATCCAGCGGCGCTCGAATTTCAGCTTTTTTAGCAAGTCGACCATTTCTGTTGTTGTGCTAGCAAGGTCATGCCCTTCATCGACAATAACTCGCAACCAATGAAGATTGAGAATAGGAGATTCCGGCTTCTGTCCATGTTTGTCCGGTTTGGGGTTCTCTCTGTTGCATCGGCCTTTGGAGAACAGTACAATATCGAAGTTCAGGAGTTCGTCCTTTGATGGTGTTGTGTCCTTATTTCGCAGTACTAGGACATTCAGATCGGTTGTGTGGATTGCGATCTCACGTTCCCAATGGTCCAGCAAGTTATCCGGCACAATAACGAGTGTACCGGAGCAGAGAAGAATTTGGTTGGCCGACCGCGTGTACGCTGAGGCTTCTCTTTGGCGTTTGCTTTTCGCCGGTTCGATGTAGGAACCACTGTTGGTCGCACAGGCCTTCCTACAATTACTATAATCTTCCCCGTCTGCCAGAATCCGGTCAAAGTGGTCCTTCCAGGGCAGGGAAAAGCGACCAGCAGCAGCAGCAGCCATTTGCATTAATGTTCCAGTCTTGAACCTGACGGGGTTATTGAGTGTTTGATACTCCACCGGGATTTTGGGGAAATGTCCCCGCGTAGCCAATATTACAGCAAGGCTGATGAGAGTTTTCCCACAACCCATAGACTCTGCCAAAATCCCTAGTAACAGTCAGCGCAGTTCACTAAGATATTCATGTGCCGCCCAACAATCATTGAGAGAATCAGCGCGGAATAGATGAGTACCCACCTCCACAGGCCTCGGGATACAAGATCTTGTAACTCAAAATGCTCCCAGACTCTTTATCATAATAGAACTCCGACCCAGTCGGACCCCGCCAAGGCTGGTATCTGGGATCAAGCGTCAGCGCCGGCGCTGCCTCCCGCTGAACCATCACAGCAGCAGATTCGCGCTGAAACTCATAAAGCGTGGTTTTAAGACCCCGAACCGAATTGTCAAGCAGTTCCTCCATGGCGTTCCGGGAGTGCAAATCTGTTACGTGGTTCAACTTCAAAGTGGGTTCTTGCAGCGTATTGAATATGTAATATAGGGATTCTTCTTCGCTATCGGGTTGAGTGTTGGCATGTAGACCAGCATGGGCACCAATCAAGCCGTTCCATGCTTCAGGGGAGCTGTCGGTCATAGACATGACGAGTTTGAGAGCGGATCTGACAGCCTTTTCGGAATCGCCACGTTTCTTTAAAATGGGCTTCTTTTGCTTTGCCTCTGGTAGCACGAAGACCTGTACATTGTTGCTGTCGCTAAGGGAGCGTATTCGGATCCATTCGTGCTTTTCCAGCAACGTTATCTCGGAGTCCGGGTAGAGGTGCGTGGATGAGTGTTTGCGCAAAACGCCGGCTGGGATATAGTGATCAATATGGGCATCTGTTGCCTCTGGGTTGTTGGTTACAAGAGGTCCATCTGTAACATCTGGTTCGAGAAGCTCATTTGCCTCTGGGATGAAAGGATTGAGAGGCTCATCCATCGCCTCTGGGGCTTCAAATTTCACATTGGGCTGGGGACTACTGGATGGTGGCACATAAAGGAGCCCTGAAGGTAGATCTTTCATATCAACAGGCGATCTGCTCCAGCTGCCTAGGGTCCCTTGGGTTAGTTCCGACATGGTGGGTAGTTGCAAGAAAGACAACATGCATGGATGAAACGATATTCGGAGATATTGGCAGAATAGTGACCGCTTTTGATAAGCGGCTCTTCCAGACCTACCGGGTTGTGGATCAAGAGGGTCCGAGAGCCCCACGGGTTAGTCCCTTTCTTTCTTGATTACATTTTACATCTCTCGATTGGTATATTAACCTCATTGCAATGTTTCCACTATTAATATTATTTATTAGAAGCACGATGAGCCATCATCAAATTACCATCTAATCTATCGCCAATGAATCCATGAATCCTTGAACAATGCACCTAATTCCATTCATTGTCCCACGAAGCAGGCTTGAGCGTGAGCCCTGAGCTTACTGAGTCAAAAAGTCCTCAATCTCAAAACCCATCCGCTTAAGCGCCTTCTCCTCCAAATCCCGCCCAACAACCTTCCTCAGCACAACCGTGCGCGCATCCTGCAGCCGCACCTCAACCGGATTCCCACCCATGCGATCGAGCTCCTCCTTACTGCACTCACGAATGTAAACCGTGATATCAGGACCCACGCACGCACGCCACAGTGACGCCATCCACTGCCAGTGATCGAGCGGCGCGTAGGAGTCGCCGATGGGCGTGGAGCAGGCGAATGCGTCCGCCGTGGTAAGCTGGTAGCGTGGGACGAGCGCGATCGGCACGCCGTAGTGACTGCCTGTTGTGATGGCGCTGGTCTCGGAGCCGTTCTCGCTTGACTGGGCCGGGGAGTGGATGTGCAGGTTTGCGGTCTTGGGGATGAGGGTGCGCGGCGAGACGTTGGGGGCTGGGGTTTCCTCGTCTGTTATGGAGCGGGCGTCGACGGAGCCGGCTCTTGAGGTGGATTTCACGAAGCTGATGACTTCGTCGGAGATCCGGTGCCAGGCGGAGATGGTGTTGAGGTAGTCGACGTGTTGAGGTAGTCGAC
>PKQL01000696.1:0-13882 GCA_002916455.1 Penicillium sp. CF05 | reverse complement strand
CCGACAGAGAGGAGAAGGTCGTGTCGTTTCGCCATGGGCCAGATGATGCTCGACTCTCGCAAAGCAATGGCGAGTGGGTTGTTCGCACGGACCCCACCGTCTTGCAGACAAAGGCCTGGCAACTCTTTTGGTTGGAAGTAGCTAGAAAATGTCAGCGTGTTGAAATGTCTCATGGTGCTTGGACTCACATGGGCGCTGCACCACTGCATATCGACCTGTCAAAAGCTAACTGTTAGCAAGGTCGACTACCACTGTTCAAATCAACTGACTGCAAACGGTCACTTACGCGTCAAGTAAGGAAGGGTCTTGCCGGTCGTTGTGTGGAGTTAGAAACTCGTAGGCGGTATTGGTGGAACGTGGACTTGTTCCTCGGTAATTGGCTAGCACGCAGGCTTTACCATCAGATGTGCGGCTTGCTACAATGGCGATCCGGCAACCCGCAGGGTTGGCGGTGGCGACATCGAACATGCGACGAGATGGGCCAACGGCTGTTTTGAAAATCTTTGACAGACCTTCGGAATCGTAAAGGCCATCTGTGGTCAAGTTGAACGCCGAGGCAAACCACCGGATACAGCGAGGAATTGGGGTTTCGGATGAATGACAAAAAATGTTTCGCGCCAGGTGCCGGAACGCATCGAAGCATTGTGTGACCGAAGATTGGTTGAGAAAAACGTCAATTGCCGTCAATGCGCCTAGAGGAGGTTTCTTAGTATATCAACCACAATAAAAGACTCGGCCACTCGGCGTACGTACCTACACTGGTTCCAATGCACAGGTCCGGCAAAGATGCGATCGGAATGCCAATGCGACTTTCTAGAGCCCGTAGAAGGCCCAGTTGGATCAGGCCGCGCACTCCACCACCATCTAAACTGAGAATTACCGGGGGCTTCGTGGGAGGTAGTTGGCGAACGGTGACGTCGGACTTCTCTTCGCAGATGGGACATTGAGCAATCTCGAAATGGTACTCCCCAAGACGACTTGGCTTTCCGAAGATTACGACACAAGTGTCACATATTGCATGCTTGCACGGGAGCATATGCTCCGGGGGTCGACTCAGACAGACCAAACAAGTAGTGGTGGAGCGAAGACCACCCCACTGGCGATACAAGCGACACAACGTCTCTTTTCGAATGGCTGCCGATGTCTTTACTGCGCTCAATTGCGCAAAGTGGTGCACGAAGCGGGATGAAACGCCAGCAATATGGTATTTGAACTCATTGTCCCAGATGCTTAGGCATCGCTTCTCATAAAGTGCGGCGAACACCACGGTAGGCGAGAATCCTAAGCAAATTAGCTTCTTAATTGAGTTGAGAGTATGAGTCAAGAAGGATGGTCGTACCATGCATTTGAGGGGGATAGGCGTCCATCAAGAAGGCCGAGGCTACAAGGTCATCAAAGTCCTCCTTTGAGTAGCCAATGCATGTTTGCGTAACCTCTCGAAGGCAATCGTCCATTGATTTGTTTTTCACATAGTCCTTTCGGGCTCTTGCCAAAAGATCAAATGGTGCTGCATGCAGGAGCCTTTCGTGGCTTTGTACGCCAGTGCTCCAGAAAGCGCTCAGATGATACGCTGAGAAGCGTCGACAATTGGAAATTCGCTTGGCCTGGACTATATTGAGCTGCTTAACGATCAATGTTTGCAGTGGCTGGAAAACGACGCTATCTGAAAGCCCGTGACGTGGACGCAGGTCCAGAATCGTGACTGTCCCAGTATCGAGCTTTTGGAGCTGAGCGCATTCCTGTGCGAAGGCTTCTGTTACATGTTGACTGTTGGTCAAGACGATGACTACCTGCAGGGGAGCGGGAACAACCTCATCGCCAATTGTAAGCTGTCGACGTGGTCTCTGTAATAAGTCTGTTGCGGCTTGGATGTCAGGGACGGAATCGAGGAATAAACACAGGATCTGGGTCCATGGTAAAACGAGTTGCCTCTTGACCTCTTGCTGTAGCCTTGCAGGGGTCAACGTCCCGTCTGCACCCCCTAGTGAGAAGGTTTGATGCCTTGTCGTTGAATTCTTGAGCCACTTGGAATCCCCCAAGCTTTGTTCGAGACATAGACCGCTTTCAGCAAACAATATAGGATTCTGTGTATGGGCGGTCTTGGTGCTGAGATGGAGACGGATCAAGCCTGCGGGGCCTTTCCGTGTAATGTTGTTGTAGGGGAACAGAGCCCGCAAGGCTTTCTTGCGGTTTGAATTTCCGTAAAAGTAGAGCAGGCATGGATATTGATATTTCGGATTGGGTAATTCCTGCACTAGTTGTTCTAGGCGGTTGGTATCAACTAAATCCCAAGCTTCATTCTCTTTGACGAGGTCAAGCCAGGCAGCCATTAGAGAGATTGAGATATTGTGAGATTGGCAAAAGAATGGGTCTATTGGGAACCTTATATACGGTCTCTCATCTGAAAGGGACAGGCAGTGGCTTAATGGTGGTCGACGCTCAGGTTGAAGTTGGCATAATCTTGTCTCGCCTCAAAATCCCCTCTGAACCAAAAATATGTCAAGCACCAGATTCCTTCCGCCAGTGCATTCGCAGATGACGCTCGCTTAAACCAATTATGCAGCAACTTTCGCGTTTTCGTTAGAAGCCATTCGTTTTTGGCTTCGGAAACCGGACCGCGTAAGTCTCACCGCAAGGCAAAAATGCGTCTCCCCTATACTAGGACCTCTAGACCTAGTTGGACCACGTACCGTAGCGGCCTTTCATATGGACTATTTAAAGAGCTGACACGGTTCTTTGTTGATTTGCCTTCTTACGGTAATACTAAAACTCCTTTGGTGCCTTTCTTGTGGGCGATCGTACAAGTATGCCAGCGAAAATGGGATCGGAAAAAACTCCACTTCGCGAAATTGACCCTGTGCTTGTTGCGCCTCGCTCAGCTGCGGATGTGACCCCCGGCCTGTGTAGAGCCAACCAGATACACTACGCCGATGAAACTAACTATGCCAGAATGCTTAGGGAAGAAGCAGAAATGGACATGCGTTTCAGTATCACGGTTGGTGCGGCTAACTGGGCACTGCTGGCCGGCTATCTAGTCATTCCCGGCACATTCACTTCACTGCAGACCTCAAACCAGGTTGAAAAGACGTTGCAAACCAACGAGGCCGGTCGTACAGTCCTACATATGATCCAGAACCCCCCCTTACTCGCTATTGCGTGCTTGCTTTTTGTTAGTGGGATTGCGGCTCTCATGTGGCTGATGCATTTCCCAAAGCTCAGGGGAAACTACCCCTGGCTGATCAACAAAGTATTTGTGTAAGTGAGCAAATCCCAACTGAAAGAGGTATGAAAAGCCAGATCTAACTCTAATCCTGGACTAGACCCCTATGTCTACATGCTGCTGCCGGGCTGCTGACCACTGTCATCAATGTTTGTACATCTCAAGGTGGGGATTGGTCGGTGATGGCTATTATAACAACTGCTGTTACTGGAGCAACTCTTCTGAGTTGTTCAGCACTTCTTGCGCTTTACAAGTTCTACAAGCTGGAGTGGGTCAGAAAAGAAGATGAGGATATTCGACGTTCTCGAGCATCCACCACTCTTGATACGTGATATCAGAGTTTCCAGACCGGAGAAGAGCCTGGCCAGAAGTATCACTGTTGCATCGAGACTGGTACTTTCCATCCTTTCCTTTTTGATTCTACCCCTCATTCTGGTACTGCGGAAGCCTTTTTGCTTCTAGAGTTTAGTTGTGAACTCTCACAAGGGGCCTAAATGTGGATCTTTGCGCGCGCTCGATAGTCCTCTCGTCCATCCCTGTCTCACAGCATCACTTCTTGTTCAGTTTTCCGATTTCCATCCAATACTCATCATGTATCCCTATTGTCTAATGAAATTGGTCCGAGCCCAGAAAAATAGCATGTTCAATCGTAAAAGAGATTTTCGTACGGAAGCCCTCGGCAGTCAGTAGATTGAAGATCGCCTAAATGGCGCTCTAAATCGATAGAATGGTTAGACTGATTGCTGATAGACCGATAGATAGCATGCTTATATTTAAATTGACACTTCTCATTTTGCCAAATATACTTCATCTTTCTAAAAGAAATTGAACGATTACCCTGTAGATAGTAAATATATACTGTTGTTTATGTACCTCGAAAGAACCTTTCCTTTGGTTTTTGCTGGCATGTTGATTGTTAAATCCTACTCTTATTTCCTGCGAGTCTACAGTATCTCATCTTCTAGTAAAAATCATCAAATTTTGGAAATGGCCGCCTTGATGAATAGAAGGCTGTATTAGCGAAGCGATAGTATCAGTCAAGTTCCAGGAAGCTAGAAGCCGGCTATATTTTCTTTTGCCACCAAAACACAATACAATCCACGAACTTCCCACCTGATGCTGGATGTTGTTAGCAAACAAGCTTATAGACAGGGTATGTTTCGAGAAATTTAATATCTCAAGTTTTGGTCTATCGATTTCCCAGATCAATATGCTGTGATTCCCCGAAATATCAAAGAAATTGTTCAATATGACAGCCGTATGGAGCTACATACGCACATGACATACGGTGGTGGAAGTTGTGCTAACAGACCAAGCTCTTAAGTCATGCCATTAATTGAGTGCAACAAGATTTAGTTCAAGTAGCCATGTTGAGAAACGTTGGGTAGTCAAGCGTGTTAAGTAACCATTCATCATATTGCGCACGATCCCGATACCGTTGAAGCTATTTATTAACTAACGTGGGTTGGTGCCCTAGTGCCAGCATGATTTATTTAAAGGCTAAGGTGTAAGTGAAATATGAGAGAGCATAAATATTAGGCCAACCGCCTTTGTGAGCCCCCCTTTCTACTCAAATATCTGAGTCCTATCCTCAGACAGATCACCCAAACGCGCTACTCTTGGGAATTAGCCGGTTTTGCCAGTGCGTACGGTAGGAAGCCCCACTACGCAAACCTCATTCCCTCGCAATATCTCTAATACACGGAGCAGGACATAGCTAGGAGCCAGGTGTTTTCCGATAGAGGAATCAAATCTAACCTGGGCCAAATGACATGTCTACCAAAGACCTAACGACTACCGCGACGCCGGAAACAGTGCCTCACGCACAAAACCAGTACGTAGATCAACCAACATCACCGACATTGCTATGTTTATGGGTTGACAATTTCAAGTACCAAGAGTTTTGCATGTGATATAATTACAGTAGTAGTAGTAGTAGTAGTAGTAGAATTCATTTACACTGACCCCTCGCAAAGCGATATGCAGTATACAACGACTATATATCCGAGTATGTACATGTAGAGTGATCCACTTTCTGACTGAATCTTAGAGCCTCGTCACGGCCTGCCCTGGCCCATTGCCGCTCCCGCTGTTAGGCTGCCCTTGTGGCGCACGACTGCGAAACCGCTGTGACGCCTCGGCGAAGTCCAATACGGCCTGAACCGTCTTCGCCCTCGAGACGGTGTCTGGCTTACCTCTCTCACCTTCGTTTGAGCCTCCCAGCAGACTCGACACGCTGTTCTATATAATTACAGTATGTGTGTGTGTGTGTGTGTAATTCATTTACGCTGACCCCTCGTCGAAACGATATACAGCCTACAACTACTATATATATATTCCTATGTACATGTATCGTGTACCACTTCCTAAGCGAACTTAGAGCCTCGCCGAGGCCTGCCGTGGCCTCTGTGCCGTCGTTGTGTTTATGCTGCCCTTATGGCGCGCGGCTTTGAAACCGTTGTGATGCTTCAGCAAAGTCCAAGACAGCCTCCACTGTCTTGGTTCGTGAAGCACTGTCAATTTTACCTCTTCCGTCTTCTCCTGATCCCCCCAACAGTGTTGATATGCTGTTGAACGCGTCACCAACCTTAGTTCGCAGCTCTCTCCTCGGTTCTGTCAATCGTGGGCAATCTAACAACACGTGGTGAACGCTTTCCCGTTCACCACACACGCAAAGATCGTCGTCTCGGTACCGGAAAGCCTTTGCGTATGTTGACAACCAGCAGTGTCCGGTACGCAACTGCGTGAATAAGTACGCTCGATTTCTAGGCAGAGAGCCGTAGAGCCGTCTGGTGTACTTGGCCGGTAGTGTGTCGTCGATTTGACGTAGATGGGCGCCGGTCCTCGAATCGTTCCATTCTTTCTTCCAATGTGTGTGGATCCCTTGCCTGATGTGTGATCTCTCGCGCGACAGTAAAAAGCAGAACGGGTGTGTTTTTCCCGGTGCAGCTGCCTCCTTGGCTAGTAAATCGGCAGCGTCGTTCCCTGGAACTTCGCAGTGTCCGGGTGTCCACTGTAGTCGTATCGACGTGCCGTGGGTCTTGGTGTTCCTAGCTGCTTGTAGAATGGCATGGATGATCTGTTGTCCCGACTTGTTCCCGGGATTCTGGATTGCTTGCAGGGCTGACTTGCTGTCACTAAGGATAGTGGCAGATCCCACCCGCGGGCGGGATGTTCTCCAATGTCGGAGAGCGATCTTGTTGATGATATTGATGGCGTATAGGATCCCCATCAACTCGGCGGCATGTACGGACCATCGATCCATAGGCCCAACCTGCACTTGTATGCTGTCGATTGTTTCCAGTGAGTCATTCAGCACGGCCGCTGCGGCACCCAGATAACCTTCTCGTCCCGAGGCATCCGAGTACACCACGATGTCCGCGGTTGACCGTGCTGCCTCGGCCCTTTCTATCGCGATCTCCCTGTCTGATTCAATCTCGATTTCCGAGAAGGCTTCTTTTCGCCATGGTGGTAGCGGGGTTGGGTCAATCATTTCGATTTCCTGTAGTCTTTCCAGGTTCATTGTTTTCAAGGCTTCCGATAGCGGGAACCGAGCGAACGATCCACGATTGTTGCGCCTTCTCTGGGCCCGACGTAGGGCGCTCCATATGGGATGTTTTTGGGGTAGGGTATGAAGTCTAGTGATGGTATTTTGTGCGCGGTATCGTAGGCGAAGGTGAGTTGGCAGTACATGTGCTTCTACGTCAAGAGTGGCTGTTGCCACCGTTCGAAAGGCAGATAGCACGCGGATGAGAGCCGCTCGTTGCACGGTGCGGAGGTGTCGTAGATGGGTCTTGTCTCGAAGCGGATCATGCCAGACGGTCGATGCGTAGTCGACAACCGGTGTGACGCACGCTTCGTAGAGCTGTCGCATTTGCTCTGGACGGAGTTGTCGCAAACCCCCAAGCGCGATGTTGACCTTGGTGGCTCGTTTGACGGCTTGCTGTACGTGTTCCTTCCACCGTAGCTCATGGTCGAATATTACACCCAGGAGTTTGGCGGTCGTAGATGGTTTGATGGTATTGCCATTCATGACAAGCTGGCCCTGGCTCTGTTCTTTCCTCTTGCGAGTAATGTGAATGAGTTCGSTCTTCTCTGCGGCGAAGCAGGACCCAGTTCGCCGGGCCCAGGCTTCGATCCGGGGAATGTCTTCGGACTGGATTTTGGCCAGGTTCTCTTCAGCGCTCCAGCCAACTCGCCAGCGGAAGTAGTCATCGATGAAGGCGGATGCCCCACCGTGAAAATCGACCGGCTGGTCGACCAGGTCGCAGTTGAAGAACGCAAAGAGGATAGGTGAGAGTGGAGAGCCTTGCGCGAGCCCGGCATTGTCTAGCGGCGTCACCTCGGTCTGGTAATCGTCGAACCCAATGCTCGCTTGGCGCCCACTCATGAAGCTCGCAATCCACTTCCGGGCCACCGATGGGATACCCTTGGACTGGAGGCGAACATCCAGGCTTGTCTTGTTCACCCATTGAAGGCTCCCTTTAGGTCAAACGCCACCAGTGAGACGACCTTTTGTCTGTACCATGCCCGGTCGATTGCGTTAGCGAGCATCAGGAGGGCTTGCTCGGTTGTTCGTCCCGGGCGTCCTCCGAACTGAGTATCCGGTAGAAGACCGTAGTGCTCTGCGAAGAAGGACAGCCGCCGGGCCATCACCGCTTCCAATAATTTGCCGAGTGTGTTGAGTAGCGAGATCGGGCGGTAAGCTCCAGGTAGCGAGTAGTCTGGTTTCCCGGGCTTCCGCAGGACTACGATTCGCGCGCTTCTCCATCGCTGTGGGTGGTATCCTAGTTCAATCGACGACGTGAAAATCCGTGTGATGATATTGCCGAGATATTTCCAGAGACGTTTCCAGATCAACGTGGGCAGACCGTCCTCGCCTGGTGCTGTTGTGCCTTTGGCAGCCCTGAGAGATCGATAGATTTCAATCTCGGAGATTGGATGCCATCGGATCTCGGTTGGGCCGTGGGCGGGTGCTTCCTCTTGCGCAGGCGCCATGGATGGGAAGAACGAGCCCATGAACGCCTGAGCTTTCTCCGCGTTGTCAACTAGCTCCCGGTCGCCAAGCTTGAGGGCGGGAATGCAGCCCCAGGAGTCTCGTGGTTTCATGTACGTCGCTGCCTTCCATAATTTCCCTTCTCCTGCTTCGTCTAGGAACTGCTTCCAATGGGATGTCTTAGCCTTCTCAATGGTCCGAGTCCATGCCCGCCGTGCCTGGCGCATGTCCTCGAACATGGCCATGGTGCGGGGGTCGGCTCGTCCGGTCTCAGCGCAGCTTTCTTGCCACTTGCGTCGTAGGCGATTCACCTCATTCTGTTGGTCTTTAAGGTCGGCAGTGAACCACCGCTTGGAGTACGGAGAAGGTCTCAGATCGGGTGTGTGCTTGTTGACTGCATTCGCGCTCGTTCTCGTAAGTCTCTCTACGACTGTGTCTAGTGCCTCGGCTGAGTCTAGCTCCCCGGGTTGTTCGAAGACATCCAGGATCTCTTTTCCAATCTTCTCCCAGTCCGCTCGGTCGTACGCCTTTCTCGGCTTCGTGGTGAGGTTGCGCCGCGTGTGGAGGTACCATTCTGAATAAGTGCCTCGGTGGTCGGAGCCATAATTGTCGTGGTAGAGGTGGCATTTGATGAGTAGGTCTGGTCTATTTGTCACGGTCTGGTCGATCGTGGAATTTCTCCCCGGGTGGCTTAACGACCAGAAGGTCGCGATCCCCCGGCGGAGGCAGCTCTGAAGGCCATGGCCCTGAAAGAAATTGATCAATTCTGCGGCGTCCTCAATAAATCGAGGTTGAATGTGGTTGCTCCCCCATGCTGGGTGGTGGCGATTGAAGTCCCCGGCCAAAATAAGGCTAAAGGCTTTGCTGTCGTCTCGTGTGACGTTTTGAATCGTGTCGTGGATTGCCGATAAGGTCGCCTCCGCCGATGCTCCATCAGGCGTGTGCATCGGTACGGGCGGAATGTAGACTGAGAAGATCAAAATCTGGGAGTCGGCCGTCCAGACTTTGATCGCTGTCAGATCCGGGTGATTGCATCTCACTTGTCGATGAGAGGAGGTTGAGAGTTTGCGATTGACGTAGATAAGGCTTCGATATCGAACCGAGTCGCTCTCTACTGTGGGATGATAGAGTCGCCACGCGCTGTGGTTCACGTGTGTTTGGTAGGCAGTAATCGACGGTTCCTGGATAAGGAGCACGTCTAGTTTCTGGCTCTGATGGTCGTTGATGAGAGCTTCCATCCCCGCCCTCGATTTCATGGTGTTTAGTTGTAGAATTCGAAGGTTGTTCTCTAACATTGCGATGGGGGTGCCGTGGCTGGCGTCGGGCACAGCAAGTCTCCAGTCGGATGTTCCCCGCTGCATTCCAGGCAGCGTGCTCTGATGCCCGGAGGACACCTTTCTCGCTCATGTTGGCCGCCACAGTGGCCACATCGGGGTGTCTCTTTACACGACCACGCTAGATGGCCGAATCCTTGGCATCGGAAGCATCGTTTCTTTTTGATCTCACACTTTTCCACTCTTCCAATGTACCGTTGATCGACCAATAGGCCATTGTCCAGCATCCACTCCGCTGCCTCTAATGAGTCGAACCAGATGCCCATTGAGGCGAACGTTCCCAGTTCTTTGTCTCTTTTTTTCAGCCAGGCTATGTCTTCGATTCGAAATCCGCGGTCTGTGAGGTCGTTCTCATTTGCGATCTTTTCAATGGCTTCGGTTTTCCTGATTTCGAGGTTCAACCCAAGGGTCGGGATATGGTGAACGGCTACTCCGAAACGTGGCTTCACCAGTCTAGTGTCGTTGCCCAGCTCGGTCAGCCACTCAGTGTTGTTGCGGGCCGTTTCGGCCGACGCCTGGTTCTTGAATCGGATCACATATCCGGTCTTGGTAGTACCAATCCCCGCAACCTGTGCGTCCTGGGTGGGTAGCGTCTTCGACAGTGCCGTCCTGATGTGGGCGTTAGCCGTCGGGGTGGGGAGGTAGCGGCCGAAGGCGTCTCCATTATTCTCTGCGCCCAGCGCTGCAGTGGCAGATCGCTGGGTGCTGATTCGGACGCAGTTTCTGTCTTTGTCGGTTTGTCGCCGGGTCTCCCGGGGTTGCGGGTTGTCCGTGCTGGCCGCAACGGCCGCCCATGATCGTGTCGGGGTTGGAGCGTTCCTCTCGTTTACCTGCGACCGTAGCGCTGCAATCTCTCCCTGTAGCTTCTCGTTCTGAGTTTGGAGCTCGTTCTGGTTATCTTTCACTTCTCTCAGTTCGGTCCGGGTGGCGTGAATGAGCGTGGTTTGCTCCTCGATGGTTTGTTGCAGATGTACGATAATCTGCCAAATCTCTCTGGTTGTCACTCGTCCAGTGCTGGTTCCGGTATTGGTCAGCTCCACGGGTTCCGGGGCCGCGTGGGTCTGCTCGCTTTCCGCTCGTGCATGTCTCCTGGTCCGAACCGTGGTCGTTGGTGCAAGGTTTTCCGTTACGACGATCCCTGTGCCTCTTCGCGTGGTCGTGGTGGCAAGGGGCTCGGGAGCCCCCGTGGGTGGGTCCGCCATTCGTCTGGTGTTAGCGCCCGCTCGGCACACAACACAATAATGTTATATCGCAATAATATCAACCACAACGTGTCTCATGCAGTACCCAATGATACCGCCTCAAATCGGAGTCGTCTTCTAGTGGTACAGTAGATTCATATAATTACAGTAGAATTCGAAATCAGTTTTGACTCTAAACTCTTACTTTTTATGTCCCGGACCCTAGGTGGAGACACGCTAATCTAATTTTAGCTCTTCCCCTGTTAATCCATGTAGGGCTGTATTGTATTCACTGGTAACCACAATGAGTCATTGTTATAGTACCGTAATTTCATGTAGAAACCGATGGAATCCATCGTGCAAACAGATCAAACAAAAGAGAATCCTAACAATCTGGCAAGATCTTCTTTCATTCTCTCATATCTTGCTTGGGCTATTTGTCAAGCGCAGCCTTCGCCCACACTCTTTTGCATCCAAAAGAAGGCTGTAGTGACGCCATAGAGAACTTATCCTGGTACGCAACTTGTTTCTCTATAGCTCTGACTTCTGCTATCTACTGCGGTTCTCATTCGTCACCAAGTCCTAAGCAAATCCGGTACTTGGGGAAGCTGACATGGACCCTCCCAGGACTGCCATCGTACTGTAGAGATGACACAGAGCCCATATCATGACGATTACATCCCTCATCCCGAAGATCCTGCAACATGGGAAAACAACTCACAGTACGCTCCAACACCTGGATATTGCGGTAGTCCCAATGCAACACGGTTCAACTACAGTCCTTCCCCCTCTGCTGTGCTAGAAGATCAGTCACAGTCGGATATTCTTAGGCTGCTCCAGTTGTCTGAATGGGAAGAAGGAAGAGTATACGACAAGGACCCGCCGACCTGTATACACTACCGTATAGAGTGGCGTGTTACAGTCAACAATCGAGAGGTATCAAAGGACACGGAGGAAGATCTTGTTTTGGCCCCTAGTGCCTTTTGGCAGCTGTTCTTGGAAAAGAAATTAGAGAAAGTTCTTCGACGAAAAATTGCCCGTCATCGTCAGGTGAGAGCTGATGACACTGCGATTGTCGTTTCAGTGAACGACCGAACCCAGCGCAATTTGACTAAACGATTTGATGATACCGAGATCATTTGGACCGCCATCGAGAAGCAGCTTCGGATGTGGTCAGGTCTATTCTCCCGGGGTAAAGAGCTCACGTTGAAAATAAGTTTCAATTACGTAGACGATCGTCACTCTCCTCCAGCCGCCGGTCGGAAAGGGGAGAAAAGAGGAAAAGCCTCTGTCACGAAGAGAATGCTCGATGAGAGAGCCGCTCAGATTGATGCTGAGCAGGATGCTTCTGGAGAAAGACCTATCTGGCGCAGCGTCTACAACCTGATGCGATGCGCATCCTCGACTTGCCCATTAGGCCCATATTGTTGGGTGGATCCAATGGGAAAAAAGCATTACCAACTGAAGACTCATCATCTGAAGCGGCTCGTTACCCACGTCGAAAAAGGTGGGGTGTTAGACGGGCACAAGGATGTGCCAGAAACAGTATGCGAAGAATTATATATGGAAGAGCAACAGAGACAGGGAAAGAACAATCGCAAAGGAGGACATGTGACAGGAAATGGAGCACCATATCCTGCTATCAACATCAATGTCCTGCCCTCGCAGTCTTCTACCTCTGCGGCTGCACAGGTTTCTGCTGACTTCCAGTCCATGCAATCTCCAGGCCCGCTTGAGATCCCTGGACCTAGGGATGAAGCGGTCAAGGAATATGGTGAATGGCAGGTGTCAAATGTCACTGATGACACTCTCAAGGCTGCATTTCGAGAGATCTGTGACATGATGATCGACAATGGTCTTGATCTTGAGCAGGTCTACAAGGATCAAGACCCGGAATTCTTTATCGAAAAGGGCATAAAGATAGGTATTGCTCGACGGTTCGTAGAAGACATTCGGCGCTGGGTCGAGAATGTGAAGAAAGCAATCCCTATATATGACATAATTTAGCAACTACCTGCTTTGGCGTTGGAGCACATGGCGTTTAGGAGATTTAATTTAGCATAGTGCTGTTGACCGCAGGTTCAATTAACATACTACTGGTTTCACGAGTGTTGATTTGTGTAGTTGGAATTGTTGTTTAGAGGCTACAGTAATACATACTATAATTTAATCCAGGAAAAAAAGTAGCTGAATTCGTTGAACTTTTTACCCATCATTTCCACGTACCATTACTACAGCGTTTTTGACAGACTTGGGCCGGATCTCCACCAGAGGTGGGGCTGGGTTACACTGATATTGTGGGGATGGCCATCAGAATACTGAGTAGTTTACGGTTTCCGCAGCAATGTGAGGTGACACTGTGTAACTACGGGTTCAGAAAAGCTGGCAGAATTGCATGACATTCACTGCTAAATTTGTTCTAGAAGAAGCTCCAAAGTCCCGGCGCCATATAGACCTCTTCTTCGGTCGTGTTGGCCTTCGCTTGTTAGTTGAGGCTATGCCTTGTTGGTGACTCAAGTATTTAGGCTTAGCTTTCCTGCGAATTCCCTCAGAATACATCTGACGGCCCTGTAAATATGTACTGCACTATATGCATCAAATTTACACAGAATGGGAGATACAAAAAATAAGCCCCAGTACTCTAGGCGGCGGTCCGAACTCTCATAGATACTGTATTTCTCATTCTCAACGTAACGTGGCCACCAGTACTGGCAGTACATGTATTCCAAGCATCAACCTAAATGCTTCATTCATCCGACGACTTGTTCCCTCTTTCCTGATATAGAATATGACCAGTATACTGTCCCTGTTCATCGTGGTAGATATGAACTGTTTGAGCCTTGTTGTTTTTGAATTGTTCCTCCGTTGCAAACAAAGCTGTAGCATGCGGAGTGAGATCGGTATGGCTCGTGTGCGATGGATTCCTGCAATGGTAAGATTTCTGGAAGATAGCAACTTCCTATTGCACTTAATATATAGAATAACTACCGGTTCTCTAAGTATCCAAAATCTGGAGTGCGTAGCCACCCGGGAAGGTTAAAAAGAATAGGGTGGATGGCATAAAATCGAATCGACTTAAAAGTCAGAAAAGTGGAGCCATATAAACAAATCGAATCGACTACCATCCTATTTACCGCTATTGGATAGAGAA